>CAUYQV010002992.1:0-14209 GCA_963574575.1 Galagoides demidoff
CACACCCTCATCTCCGTCACACCCTCATCTGTATCACACCCTCTGTCACACCCTCATCTCCGTCACACCCTCATCTGTATCACACCCTCTGTCACACCCTCATCTCCGTCGCACCCTCATCTCCATCGCACCCTCATCTCTGTCACACCCTCATCTCTGTCATACCCTCATCTCCGTCACACCCTCATCTCTGTCATACCCTCATCTCTGTCACACCCTCATCTGTATCACATCCTCATCTCTGTCACATCCTCATCTCTGTCACACCCTCATCTCTGTCACACCCTCATCTCTATCACACCCTCGTCTGTATCACCACCCCCATCTCTATCACCTCCATCATCTTCATCATCTTCTCCCTTATCCTCCCCTGAGTATCGTGTTTATATGAGAGGAGCCCACGTGTCATCGGCTGATTTCCACACCTCATCGTTTCTTTTTCAGCCCACTCAGTCTTCTCCAACTGGTCACTCCTCTTCTTGCCTCTCATTTCTCCATCCTGTAACCCAGCACTGATCACGTCATTCCCTTTCTTCTCAGTGTCAGTAGTTGGCTAACACCGTCAGACAAGTCCAAACTTATGAACGTGACCCCCACAGCCACAAAGAGCTCCGATCTCCACGTGACGTGTAAATAATGCATGTGCTTTGTTATCCCAAGTTCCTTCCTGGGCCATTCTCTCTAGGTGACATCTCCTATCTGGCCCCTAAGAATAATCGTTGTCACTTATTGACACTAGACCTTATTCCCTGAAGCAGACTATAAATTTATTTACTTAGTGCTAAAAAAATTTATACACATTTTAAGAAAGGAAAAACTGTATTAAAATTGTAATGCTCGAGTCATGTTTGACTTCTGCAATTATAGGACATACAAGATAACAAACGCTCTCAATATACATTGAGTATAATTTTATTATAGTTTATTACTTTCTTAAATTGTGTACTCTTTGTATGTATATGTGTGTGTGTGTGTGTGTGTGTGTGTTACATTTGATCCTAACAGCCACCCTCTGAAGCAGGCACAATAGTAATTTCCATTTTTCAGATGATCTCACTAAGGCATAGATCGCTATGGTAACCAGCCCAAGGGGGCAGTCTAGCAAATGGTAGAGCCAGGGACAAGTCAGCAGCCTGAGTCTCACACCTTTTCCCTTAACCACTGGGCTCTACATTTGTAAAATCCTACCTGTCTTTCCAAGCTCAAATGAATGACGCATTTTCATGAAGACATCACTGATTGTCACACTCACAATTCACTCTGAATTCTCCCAGCTTTCTTTATACCTGTGTAAAGCACTGGTTTCATTTTGGGTGATACAATTTGCCGTTGTCTGGCTCTTTCCTTAGTGAGACAGAGTTCTTTGAAGGTGGGGATTTCCTTATTGTTTGAATCACCTTTACTTTTCTGGACCTCAATCAGCTCCTGACGCATCGCAGATGCTTACTATTTGGTGAGAGATATGTAGGTCCAAACGCTGGGACCTCCTGAATCTTGTAAAAAGGAAAGATCTGCATGTTAAGCTAAGGTCACAAAATTGAGGAAGAAAAGGATGATGGGGTTCCTTTTTGGAACTGGAGTGGTGAAAGCCAAGGTTGAATCACTACATGGTGATAAATAGCAGTGGCTGTGAAGTCAGAAGGGGCTGAGTGCTAATTCCAACCCAGTCAGTCTCAACTTGCAGGGCTTAGGAAGCCATTGGCTGGCTCTGAGCCTCAGTTTCCCCTTTTGTAAAATGGGATGCCAGTCTCCACATCAGAAGATTGCTCTGAGGATCTGATGAAATGATGAATGCAGGTCACCTTGGAAAGGTCAGACAGCATGTATCAGGAGGGACTGAATAAATGCTGTTCTGTGTGTGTTCTGCTTTAGGTATTGATGGGTACTCACAATTTCCTCAGCCTTATCTGTCCTGTCTTTCTTCTCTTCTCCTCTCCTCTTTTTTTTTAGAGAGAGACTCACTCTGTGCACTGGGTAAAGTGCTGTGGCATCATTGCTCACAAACTCAAACACTTGGGCTTAAGCAGCCCTCCTGCCTCAGGCTCCCAGGTAGCTGGGACTACAGGTGCCTATCATAATGCCTGGCTATTTTTTCTCTTTTTTAGTAGAGACAGGGTCTCATTCTTGCTCAGGCTGGTCTAGAACTCCTGAACTCAGGCTATCCAGACACCCTGGCCTCCCAGAATGCCAGGGTTGTAAGGTATGAGCTACTATACCAGCTCTATCTTTCTTTCTTTTTCTTTTCTTTTTCTTTTTTTTATACAGACAGAGTCTCACTTTACTACCCCTGGTAGAGTGTTGTGGCATCACAGCTCACAGCAACCTCCAACTCCTGGGCTTAAGTGATTCTTTTACCTCAGCCTCCTGAGTAGCTGAGACTACAGGCGCCTGCCACAATGCCCAACTATTTTTTGATTGCAGTTTGGCCGGGGCTAGGTTGGAACCCACCACCCTCGGTATATGGGGCCGGCACTTTACTCTTTGAGCCACAGGTGCTGCCCCATCTTTATTTCTTTACCATTCACCAAGTAGCCTCCTCCCATATCCTCTGTGCACATACACACCATATAATCATACTGGACCCCAAATCCATAACCTCTCTTCTCTTTATTACTTAACTGATTTCACTTTCTTAGAATTATATACTCAGCATTTTTTGTGTCATTGAATTTTTCAAAAGTATCCATTTTATGCCCCATCATTATCTTAAGCAGTACCGTCCTGTTAGGTATTTGGACTGTTTTTATTATTTCATCATCACAAACAATGCCACACAGAAGCAGCCTTTGGTTTTGTTTATTTTTGTTTATTGCATAACCAATAAACAAAAACCTTTACTTACAAATCTGTCTCCCCCCCCAGAGCAGAATTTCAAAGTTAGATTATTAATGGAAATCCCTTACAAGTTATGTTAATTTCCAAGTTAGACGGGGTCTTGGGGAACTATGCATGTAGGCATTCTTTCGTTTCTCCTCAGTGTACTTAGATCCATCCTCCCTTTCCTTGTCACTGTTGACCTCTGTCATTTCTTACCTTCTCCTTATAATGGTGCCCTCATGCGATTCAGTCTTCCCAAAGCGGTCAAAGTCATCCTTGCAGAGAGATAAACCAGATAGGGTCACACTCTTACGTAAGATCCTTTGATGGTTTCCAGTTACTCTCTAGAATACCATCCAAACTCTGCACTGTGGCTTGTAGTCGTTGTGTGATCTGGATCTGGCTCCAGCCCTCTTTCCTAACAGCATTTACTCAGCATTTCCTTGTGCCACAGCCAAACTGTCTTTATGTTTCAGGAACACACCAACATTTTCCTCTTTAGCCCCTGGCACTCGCTTTTCCTGCTCCTTCCTTACCAAGCCTCTATCTGGCCCCCAGCTGCTCCCCGAGCTGCCCCTTCTCACCTGCACCTCTCAACCCAAATGCCAGCTCCTCAGAACCCTCTTCCATGACTTCCCAACTTCTTTTTTTTTTTTGACAAAGTCTCACTCTGTCACCCTGCATGGAACGCCATGACATCATCATAGCTCAAACTCTTGGGCTCAAGCAGTTCTTCTGCCTCAGCCTTCTGAATAGCACCCTCCACAGTGCCCGGCTAGTTTTTTCTATTTTTAGTAGAGACGGGGTTTTGATCTTGCTCAGAGTGGTCTCAAACTCCTGAGCTCAAACAGTGCACCTCCCTTGACCTCCCCCCCCAGAGTATAAGGTTACAGGCATGAGCCACTGCGTCTGTCCCATGACTTCCCAGTCTAATGTTTTGTTCCTTCTAGACCCTGAACTGCTACGATGTTTTACATCACTCCTTTCTTAATTCTTCCAGTGTAGTAGTTTCATCTCAAATTGTTAGTTTCTTGCTTATTTATCATCCTTCTCTCTGAGGTATGAGCTTCATATTTATAAACCTAATATAAGAAAGTGCTTTATAAATATTTGTTGAATAAGCGATGGGATTAACATCTAAGATGACTGGAAAATGCCTCAGTTTTACAACTTTCAAACTGGTGCCGTGCCAGGAATCTGTGATGAACCAAAGCCTCCTGGTACCGACCTCCCGAGAATCCCGTTTCCCCCGTAGACAAACTCACTGACAAATAATGCAGTATATGTGCTCAAGTGGATGTCGTTAAAGCAATTTCCAAAACAGCTCCGCAGCACTGAGCTTGTAATTTTCCTGCTACTGTTGGATAAGATTTTTGCAGGAGAGGAATAAAGATAATATATGTCAGCCCTACATTTCCAAACTTGTTCACCACAACCTATCAAGATCTTCTTGGACAAGGGAACTCTGGTCAAAAGAAAAAAGAAGTTTTGGAAATTCTGCACACGTCCTGTTCTTCTTGAAGATTCCTCAGTGGAACTTTAGACTTGTTTAAAGACTCCGAGAAGTTCTAGTACAGACATCTGGGCTATTCTGTTAACGTGATGTCGTGATATTATCTTGATCACAGACTCTGTTTTCTTCCTGAAACATTTATTAATTCTCTCATTTATTAAGTTCCCATTTGGGAAACACTCCATGAGCCTGCCTTGACCATGCGAGTCACTCATAGGTATGATGGTCTGAATCCACAGTGGTTCACTGGTGCTCCCCTCCTCCTGGCAGCCAGCTGGTCATGGGTGCACTGGCTTCTTTCTGCCTCATCAGCCTCCAGGCCATGGAGCCCACGGGTTCCCAGCAGATGGAATGGGTGGTTGAGAGCCAGTGTCCTGGAATTGAGTACCTGGTTAAAAGCAGCAACAATGTGTTTTTGTAGCTATGTCCTCCTCCTGGGAGGCCTGGGGGAGGCTATATTGCATCAGCCTTAGCCAGATTCAAGAAGGCTAGTAGAGACTTAATTGCTGCCTTTGTGTGTGCAACAGGGTTTTATGAGACAGCTATTAAGGGGCCGCTCCCCAACATTGCACGGCAGTGTGCAAGAGGCACTGGCATTCAAATAAAACAGGGGAGGAAAATATTTAGATGCCAGGAAGAGCTTCTTGAGGCTCATTCAGTTTAGGCAGTGGTTTTTAAAAGCAAGACTGTGTCTTTGAAATTTCATTCCACCAATGGCTAATCAGATGATCTGAAGCAAGTGAACGAGGGCTGTATATAGCCTCAGTTTCCTGTTCTGTACAATAGTGCTGACAATACCAGCTGCACATGTGGATTGTGAGACGCTTCCCCAGAAATACTTGGCTGGGTGCCTGGCACGTGCTTAAACCTCAATAAAGAGTTGCAAGTGTTATCACTGTCATCAAGGTCCCTGTTTATCTGGCCTCCAGAGTCTCACAAATCCAGCCCCTGCTTCCTGGGTCATTGCCTCTGACTTGGTTGAGATTTCATTATCCAGAGTCCTGCAGCAGCAGCATCATCCAGCCTCATCACCCTGTGAATCCATCTGCCACCCTGGCAGCTGGGGTGAGCTTTTGAAAACACGCTCTATCTGGCCACGATGCTTTTTTACCTACAATGCTTTCTTGATGTTCTGCTGCTTGCACTGGGGTCTTGTCAAGCTTTGGAAGAGAGATCTTCAAAGGTTGACGAGAGTGAATGCAACCCCCAGCGGGTCGGCAGCTGTGCTCTGAAGACATCAGTCATATATGGGCCACATTCCAGGTTCCATCTTAAAAAAAATCCATGTGATTCAGTTTCATAATATATGCATATTTAGCTTAACTTGAGTAGTAGTATTGGTCAGTTAATTAATTTAACATGTGCTCAAGTCTTACAATAACATAAATGTCCCAGAAAGAACGGTGATGAAACTCATTGTTAGAGGAGGATAATAGTTCCATCTTTGCAGGATTTCCATAGGATTGAATAAAAGAGTGGCAGGGAGCACTCAGCACGAAACCAGGCAGCAGGTGCATGTCGACCATACGTGCTCTCTCCCTGTGTTACTCTCATCACTCACTCTTGTCACGATTATTGTGCCATAGGAATACATACACCTGGTTTCAGAAGCAAGAGCCCGTAGTGTGAAGGGCATACTACTCACCAGGATTAAGAGGCTGCTATCACCGCCTACACAAAGCACCTTCCTAGACCAGACTCCATCCCCCCGTGGCTGCCCCTGAGTCCTAAGCCACTGTATTCTGCAGCCTCAGTGCAGGGACTATGTCTCCCTTCCCCAAACATGTCTGGCTTTCTAACTCAGCTTACCTATCACACCCGGCCCGGCCCGAAAGGCCCTCCTTTCCATCCCCTCTCGCTCCAGGCAGAATGTTGCTACCCATGTTTAAAATCCAATCTCAGAATCTTCTCTGTGAAGCTGGTCCTCAGCCCCTCAGCTAGATGATGGAGACTCTCTCTTCTCTGGGCACTCACACCCCACTGCTGTTCCTTATTCCATCCCTGAGGACAGAGCATCCTATGACCATCATGATGGAAAGGACAGTATTTTACTCAGAGTCAAAGCATTCAATAATAGACAGTCTCTTATTGGACAATGTGAATGTTACTTTCTTTGCATTATTATTTCTGCTTAATATTTTGACGTAGCAATCGTCTGATTTCTTTTCTGAATGTATTTATCTTCGTTCATTCTTTATGAGGTTTTTGTTTCTAGTCTTTATCTTAAACATTGTCATTGTTACTAAATTTTAAGCCTTTTGAATTTTCTGAAGGCAAAAAGTGGAAACCTAATAAACACATGTATATGTAAAAAAAAATTTTTTTTTAATTCAAAAAGAAAGGACAGTATTTTATGTCTGTCTCTAGTCCAGATGGCTGAGAAAGAAGTGTCATGAGACACTTGGCTCATGGGATAACATATGAATGGATAGATGAGTAGATGGATAAAAGGAAGTAGTTGGAGCCTCACAGAACGCAAAGGGTTAAGGAGGTGGAGTGCAACCCCCTATCTAAGGAGCATTGTTGTATTTTAGGCACTGCGTTCATCGCACTTATTATCTCATTAAAAGTTCTTATAAAATCTATGATTATCCTTGTTCAGTCTTATACAATTTAAGTGACTTATCCAACTTTATTCAACTATTAACTTGTGGAGCTGTGGATTCAGAGCCCAGATCATCCGAATTTAGAGCCCACGTTTAAATTCCCAGATGACTTGAGTTCTACCCTTAACTACCCAACTAAGCTTTTTGAGCTGTGAAATTACACCAGCCTCCTTCACAAGGTCAATTACGTGTGCAAACTCACTTAGAAAAATGCTACATATTTCGTTGCTCAATATCACTATGGTCACCTTGGAAGTATTCCCCTGGGTCATCTGGTGACCACAGTGATAGTCAGCAATGAGGTCCATAGCACTTTTTCTAGGATGAGTTTGCAAACTTAATTGTTGGACCTTGTATGACAACACTTCTGTGGCCATTCCAGAAAAAGAGTTCCAAAATTGCACTGAAGCGTGGACTCGGCACTGGCATCAGTGCATGGCTTCCCATGGGAGGACCTTAAAGGTGGCTGTGTTGATATTTAACAGTGAGGTACACAGCACGTTTTTTAGACTGAGTTGACGAACTTAATTGTCCAGCCTCATAGATACTGGAAGGAAGAAGAAGAAACATCTTCTTCTGACAGTGTTTCTGTGTCCCCAGTGTTGCCCAGTAGCTACACTGTTGTAGGAAATGAGGCCTCTCCCTCTCTGAGCTCAGAGAGTCAGGACTGCCCCTTTCAGCTTCTATCTGGCCTGAAGGTCCCAGCCCTATGACCTGAGGAGCCTGCAATGATATGTCACTGAATAGTGTCCTGTGCATTTTTTTTTTTTTTTTTTTTGGAGATAGAGTTTTACTTTGTTGCCTTCGGTAGAGAGCTGTGGCGTCACAACTCACAGTAACCTCATACTCTTGTGCTCAAGTGATTCTCTTATCTCAGCCTCCCAAGTAGCTGGGTCTACAAGCACCCACCATAATGCCCAGCTGTTTTTAGAAATAGGGTCTCACTCTTGCTCAGTCTGGTGTCAAACCCACGAGCTCAGGCAATCCACCCGCCTTCGCCTCCCAGAGTGTTAGGATTACAGGCGTGAGCCACTGTGCCCAGCCTTGCCCTGTGCATTTTCTAAGGCATCCTCTCAACTTTTCACTTATGCCAGACACGTGTAGGATGTGGCACCCAGATCTCTGTCCACCAGCAGCTCCTCATTTATCGAAAGAAGTCCTGGCTTAGACATTTGCACCACAATGAAAACAACTTGGCATGGGCTGCCCTGGGGTGTTTACTAAACTAGGAGAATAATTAGGCTCCCCCAGAGGGGCTAATTCTTAAATAATGCCTTGATATTAACCAGGGAGAGAGGCTCAGAAGACATTACTGGTAGAAGAAATAAAATATGCAGAGGCACGTGGGGGTGCGCTGTGCAGGGCATCATGGGAATATCTGGAAGAAAACCTGAATGAGGCAGATGCTGGGAAGCACCAAATCCTCCAGCCGAGTCAGACCCTGGATTTTGTCCCGAGTTGTATCTTCCTGCTAGGGAGGAGAGGCTGATCCTGGCTGCTGTATCCTTTCTGATCAGCAAGCTCCAGTGCCTTTAACTGTGGGGCGCTGTCCTGGAAGGCAGATTTGTTTCATACACCTATATAATTTTTTTTATTAGTAACTGGCAATAAATTATTTACTTAGTTGGAAGCAAATAGTCAGAAAGATTGATGACTTTAGTTAGTTGTCTTACTAGGTTGCTGGTTTGCTTCAACCCTGAACAGGAAGCCCCAGGACCCATCCATATGTTCTTTTGATTCCCGTCTTTTTCCCCCCATATTTTATCACCTGGCAGCCTTCCCTTCCTACAGAGGATTTTGGAGTGGGGTTCATGGCCCCTTTGCCAAAGGAAGTTTTGACACTACATCACTGAAATGAAGTTCACCTTAAATGACAGGAGGTTGCAAAGGTCAAGAGGGGGACCGGGTAGACCCAGGCCCCTGGAGATGAGCCCTGAGTCTGTGCTGACATGGTGTCTCTTTCTCCACCACTCTGACGTTCCACTGGCTTGATTTTTCTCCTCTTCCCCATTGCCAATACCTAAAGTCTACCTTTCCTTTGAAACAAAACCCTAAGTCCATTTTCTCCATGAATCTTTTGTTTTAATTTTTCCTGCAGGAAAGTTGTACCCATTCCCCTGAGCCAGTGACCTTCAACTTGTCTGCTGCG
Source organism: Galagoides demidoff (assembly GCA_963574575.1). Classification (NCBI taxonomy): domain Eukaryota; kingdom Metazoa; phylum Chordata; class Mammalia; order Primates; family Galagidae; genus Galagoides; species Galagoides demidoff. Next base: position 9,086 of record CAUYQV010002992.1, read on the forward strand.
ACATGCTGGCGTGCATGAGAGGATCTTAGGTGTGCCGTGAAAATTTTAAAATTAATATATTTTTGAAAGAAGTTCAAAGTACATAAATATATTCTTTTTTTTATTCTTTCTTTTTTGGGGGGGGAATCAACATAATTTAAGTTTGCGTCAGAGGTTTAACTATGGGTTCAAGTGTACCATGAGATCAAATGGATTGAAAAACACTGCTGGAAGCTTTGATAACCCCTTCACTGTGTTCCTGGAGATATGTGTCATTAATTCCCTTTTATTCAAATAATTTATGGCCACTTCTCATCTTCTCTCTTAATTAATCTCCTCAATTGCAGCCACTATTTCTGTGCCACGCCGGCGTTCCGATTGGCTAGCCTACTTCCTGACAAATAACAGAAGCTCAATTCATGTTTGGTGAGCTAACGGACAATTAATCAAACCAGCTGCATGATCTTGGATGAAACCTTCCACTCCCAAGGCCTCAGTGTCCCCATCTGAGAGGCTGTGTGGCTTTGTGGCAATGTGCTCAGCTGAGAGTCAGGCAGATATGGATTCATATCCCAGCTCTTCCTACACTTTGGAAATGACTTATGCACTAAATCTCCATTACCTAATCTGCAAACTGTACCATCGGCCACCTCATAGGGAGGCTGGGAGGATTAGAGTTAATGTATGTAAAGTGCTCAGCAGACTGTACCGAACATGCTGAGTACCTAATAAATCTTTATTGTTTTTAATTTGGAAAGCAAAGGTGATGGGCCATTCCCACAGGGCTCCTCCAACTCAAGTAGCCTTTGACAATACATATGATTGGGAAGCATTATTGTGTGGTGAAAAGTCTAGAATTCAGAGACAGAAAGCCCTGTTTCGAACTCAAACCCTACTGTAAGTGCAGTGGGTCCTTGGGGAAACTTATCATCCTCAGGATTCCAATCCTGGCACTTGGGGATGTGTCATACCTGCCATTCTTTTTGTCCAGGGCTGTTGTGAGAATGTGCTGGTGTGCTTATGGAAATGCACGTTTACAGCATGGTATAGGCGAGCCCTGCCACCTGCAAAGACAAGGAAAAACAGGCATCTTTGGTTGGGGAGCATTTGCCTGAGGTTTCTGGCTTTCCCTTTCTTGACTACATGCCCTTCCTAAGAAAAGCAGCTGGGGACAGCACCAGCACCAACCCAGTGACCTCCAGGGAATGTTGAACTGAGGCATGCAAGAGCTGATCTGTTGTCAGAGCACACGACTGCCTCAATAAATCTTCCCTGATGTGTCTTTCAGAGAAGTTTGTATTCCTGAAAGTGTAAGTCTCCTCCAGGCAGTTTTCCTTGTCTGTCTGGGGCTCTCAGACAACTCTCTCTGGCCTGGAGAATGGAGAGGCAACTGCAGATGGCCTCTTAGCAGAAGGCTCTGAAGAGGTCCTGGTGAGGCCTGGGGACACACCTCTCAAATATTTATTGCATCAGAATAGAACAATGACGTGGTAGTATTGTTGCATAATAGACACCCTGAACTTAATGGGTTAAAACAGCAACCATTTGGCTTGGCGCCTGTAGCTCAGTGGCTAAGGCACCAGGCACATACACCAGAGCTGGTGGGTTCAAACCCAGCCTGGGCCTGCCAAGACAACAATGACAATTACAACCAAAAAATAGCCAGGTATTGTGGTGGATGCCTGTAGTCCCAGCTATGTGGGATGCTGAGTCAAGAAAACCACTTAAGCCCAAGAGTTGGAGGCTGCTGTGAGCTGTGATGCTACAGCACTCTACTGAGGGCAACACAGTGAAACTCTGTCTCAGAAACAAAAACAAACAATGAAACAACAACAACAACCAAAAAACAGCAACCATTTATTTAGCAACTTAATTCTAGTTGACTTGACTCAGCTGGCTGGTTCTAGCCTGGGTGGGGCTGGCATTGGCCATGTACCTGTGGTCAGCCAGCTATCCCAGGTTGGTTCACATGCTGGAGGGTTCCAAAAACAGCAAGAATGGGGGCTGCAAGGCATTCTGAGGATTGAGCCCAAAGGCACATGTCATCTATTCTGCTCATTCTGGTGGTCAAAGCAAGTCTTTTAGTTCATCAAAAATAGAAATGAATTTCTAGATTATCTAATCCAACTCACTTATAGATGTAAGAAATGATGGGAATAGAGACTCAAGAGTATCACAGACAGACATTAGCAAACCCAGAAGTGGAATTCAGGCCCTCTAATTTGCACAATCATCCTCTTTTTATGCCATTTAAACATGTAAACTCACGTAAGCCTTGTTACCTACCCTGGGACAACAGACTGTTGGGGAATTTTAACAAAATATATTGTTAGAAGTTGACAACTTCTGTTCTTTTCTAATTCAAATGAAAGCAAATGGGCAAATTACTTAGGAGATTGCAAAGAGAAGCTTTGCATTTCCATGCATTTGAGATAGACATGGTTAAACACATGAGCCATGTGTAGAATGCCTGAGCTCTTAGCGGGGAGTTTTCCAGCTGTGCTCCAAATAGGCACTCAGGGAAAGCCGGGGGTGGGTTATGGCTGAGTAGGTAGGGCTGTTTTATCAACCTCTTGTTCTGTGTTTATATATTGGGCTCCAATATTTTTGGGGAAAGCCCCAATTCTAATACAGAAGGTGCTAAGAAAGTATACACATTTTAAGAAAGGAAAAAAACTGTATTAAAATTGTAATACTCAATATATACCAATAGCTTTTGTTAGCTTATATATTGTACTTAGTACTTCATATAATTGCAGAAGTCAAACATGACTATTACACGACTAGAGTATTATACTCATCACTTGAGGATTATGACTTGAGTATTACAATTTTAATACAGTGTTTTTTTTCCTTTCTTAAAATGTGTATACTTTTTTGGCGCCCTCCCTGTATTCATGTGTCTATATGTATATGTGTATATGTATGTATGTGCATATATATGTGCACATATATATCTGGAAAGTATCCAGCCATTGTTGATACTGTTTTTTATATTATATGACTTAATGGTGTGATATAACTAAAGCTCAAAAGCTCCCATCCGTATTTGGTAAGAAAGCAGGCAAGGTGTGTAGTAAACTTTCAACAGCATGGAGGAAAAAGCTGATATGGACCTTGTTCCTATTCCATACACACAAGCACATGCAATAAATGTTGGACAAAATATAACTTTTTCAATAATGCAAGTCCATCTTAAGAATAAAGAAAGGAAACTCCTTAGGTTTAAGGAATTCCAGTGAAAGGCATAAGAAATGCAAAGCTACACTGTGAGCTCAGAAGCTGATCTCATGGTGACTGAGATCGGGGTAAGGTAGGGTGGGATACGAATAGAAAGCTTGAGTACAGAAAAGTGGTGGAGACAAACTCCAAAGCATCAGAAATCACAGCCAATGTAATCTGCATGTGAAAAGTCACAGATAGATGATGTTTTAAAAATCCAGTTATATGCTCTTTACCAGAGACCTCCCCAAATATAATGACACAAAGTTTGATAATGAAGGGAAAGGGATAATAGGTATTTGGCAAATACTAATATAACGAAGGCTTATGGAGAAATGTAAATATATAGGAAAATAAACTTTACAACAATAGGAGGGGAAAAATTCCTTAGGAATAAAGAGGGTCATTAGTTAATCATAAGAGAACCATTTACCGGGAGAAAAATGAATTATGAATTTTATGGCTGGGTATGGTGGCTCATGCCTAAAATCCTAGCACTCTGAGAGGCCAGGGCATGTGGATTACTTGAGCTCACAAGTTTGAGACCAGCCTGAACAAAATCAAGACCTCATCTCTACTGAAAATAGAAAAACTGAGGCAAGAAGATAGCTTGAGCCCAAGAGTTGGAGGTTGCTATGACTATGACAACATAGCACTCTACACAGAGAAACAGCTTGAGAATCTGTCTCAAACAACAACCAAAAAAGTTTAGATGTCTTCTTCACTATGCAGTTCACCCATGTAACAAAACCCACCCACTATACCCCCAAATCCACTTAAATGAAAAATGACCAAAAAAGTAAAAAAAAAAAAAAAAAAAAGATTTATGTATTTATTATTGTTGGGGATTCATTGAAGTTACAAAGAACCTGATTATATTGATTGAATTTGTTAGGTAAAGTCCCTCTTATAATTGTCCTGCCCCCAAAAGATGTGTCACACACTGAGACCTTCCACCCCTCCTTCTGTCACTCTCTCTGCTCTTCCCTTTCCCCACCCCCAACCTCCATCCCTTCTTTTCTCTCCCTTTACCCCACCCCCCACCATGTACTAGGTCATTAATTGTCCTCATATCAGAATTGAGTACATAGGATTCATGCTTCTCCATTCTTGTGATGCTTTACTAAGAATAATGTGTTCCACTTCCTTCCAGGTTAATACAAAGGATGTAAAGTCTCCATCTTTTTAAAGGGCTAAATAGTATTCCATGGTGTACATATACCACAGCTTGTTAAAACATTCCTGGGTTGGTGGACATTTAGGCTATTTCCACAGTTTGGTGATTGTAAATTGAGGTGTTATAAACAGTCTAGTGCAAGTGTCCTTAAGGTAAAAGGATTTTTTTTCTTCTGAGTAGATACCCTATAATGGGATCGCAGGATCAAATGGGAGGTCTAGCTTGAGTTCTTAGAGGGTTCTCCATCTTTTCTTCCAAAAAGGTTGTATTAGTTTGTAGTCCCACCAGCAGTGTAGAAGTGTTCCTTTCTGTGCACATCCACGCCACTATCTGCAGTTTTGAGATTTTGTCATGTGGGCCGTTGTTGCTGGGAACTGGACCCACACCTTTCTCCACTCACAAAAATTGACTCAAGATGAATAGAAAACCTACCTACATTTAAGGCATGAAACTATAAAAATCCTCAAAGTATAGGAGAAATACTTGAAGATATCAGCCTGGAGAAAGTCTTTATGAAGAAGACTTCTGTGGCAATTGCAACATCAACAAAAATAAACAAATGGGACTTAGTTAAACTGAAAAGCTTCTATATAGCTAAGGAGACGACAACCAAAGCAAATAGACAATCTACACAGTGGGAAAGGATATTTGCATATTTTGAATCAGACAAAAGATTGATAACTAGGATCTATAGAGAACTCAAATTAATCCACATGAAAAAAGCCAACAATCCCATATATCAATGG
>CAUYQV010002994.1:0-43226 GCA_963574575.1 Galagoides demidoff
AGTGAATTTTTCTAGAACTAGAGTATAAATGTTTTAACATAATAACTAAGTAAATGACACAAAGTCTATGTTAACCAGTTTGATGAAAATATTTCAAATTGTATATGAAAACACTACACTGTACCCCATGTTTGCATTAATTTATACAGCTATCATTTTATTAAAAAAGATTAGTGTGGTCAATATTTTATTTATCCAGAGTAGTTTTTCTGGATTTTCCATCAGGTATCCTTCTGTTTTTTTTATCGTTGACTATAACTATAACTATCCTTATTTCAAGGAAACCTAAGAAATTGAGGTTTCTAGCTGGGCACATTGCTGCCACCATACAAACTGAAGTTCTATTACATAGAAAGATTGGGGAAAAGCTATTGGAAGGCAACCAGCCATGTCTATCAAAACTTTTTAAAAGAATTTTATTAGACCAGACTGAAGATGGATTAAAAAGAACTGACATGAATAAGTTCTTCATTAATGTTTGTTTATGAATAAATATCTGAAAATAGATTAGAAAGAAATATTGAAGCTTTTTCTACAAATTATGCTTTTATTGATCTTCTATGAACCCTCAAAATTAAAGTATCTAAATATTCTAGTAATTCACCAAATGATGCTCCTGTTTAGCCAGAACTGAGAACACTGATTTAATGGAGGAATTTGGGGATTATTTATCTGAGAACTTCCTTGCCTTTCACTTCTGCTATCTCTACAATGTGTTAGCCAGCTGAGTTCCCACCAAGGTTTGATGTGGGACCTACAAAGTAATTCTTGTTTCCACAGAAGTATTTGTTTTTATTCGGTACTAAAGTATTAAAGCGTCATGGTAACTTAAAGAAGTTTTTCAATTCACGCATAATCAGAGAATATAAAATATTCTGCAAAAATGTCATCAAGAGGTATCCAAACCAAATAAGTTTTGAAAAAATAAGGGCACTATCCATATTAAATCATTAAATTAAATATTTGTCCAGTCAATATTCACTAAATTGCTATTATTGATGTGTTTGACAACTTGGATAAATCATCAGGGAATTGTGCCAAGCAGAAAAAGCCAACCCTCAAGGATTTCATTTATGGTATGTTTTCGAAAGGGGAAGATTTTAGAGGACTGGTGAATGATTGCCAAGGATTAGTAAAGTGGGCCTGGGAGGAAGGAGATACGTGTGACTATGTAAGGGACTATGTATGAAGGATCCCTGTGGTGTTGGAACTGTTCAGTACCTAAACCGTGTTGGTAGCTGCACAAATCTACACAGATGACAAATTTGTATAGTCCTTAATACATTCACACACACCCCTCCATAGACATTCTTCCTTTCCATTGGAGTTCAAGTCAAACTCTGGAAATTTGAAGATCAGTATCTTGATTGTGGTATTGTACCATAATTTTGCACAATGTTATCAGTGGGGGAATCTTGCTAAGGGATCTCTCTGTGTTGTTTTTTACAACTAAGAGCAAATCTACAGTTCTTTAAATGAATATTTTAATTAAACAATTCTGGGAGAACAAGTTGGGAAGAAAGAATATAAGTGGCAAATTATTGAAAAGTCTTTCTGAGGGATGAAGAGCACAAAACAGATTAGAAAGTAGAGGACAGGTGAATGCAGGGTGGGAAAGGACTTTGAGCAGAAAACTGGTAACGGGAACCACTGAAATTCTGAAAATGAGAGTGCCACATGAGACTAGATGCTTAGTAATCCCAGTGGGACTCTGAACCTCTGTGATTGCATGTGTGGAAGGACACTCATCTGAAGTGTGCTTAATATTACAGATTGCAGCAGAGTCAGAGACCACTTCAGAAGTTATTAATTTGTTTGCTTTGGAAGTGCCTACAGGAATAAAAAGGAATAATTGTTACCAAAGCTAGAAAAGAATTAGCAAGGCTTGGTGTGGGGCTTATTGACTATGGAATCTAGACATTAAATTTGAAATCCTCAACTCTAAAACAACAATGTTAACAAAAATAAAGAATTCAAAAAAGAAGCCAATTATGTAGCAAGATCGAGGATTCAGTTTAGAAATATTGAATGTGGTCTATAGCAGTTTCTCAGCCTTCAAACTGAGATCCAAGAATATAACTTAATTTGCCTATTATTCAACTTAATTTGTGTCTCAAGATGATGGCAAAAGACTAAGTCTTAGTCCACTAAATATAGACTTGATCTGCCATCAACTCAAGATCTATTCAGTCAATGCAGAGTTAACCCTTCTCTTGGATTTCTTGAATTATATCTCAATTCTCGGCATCAGGGGAGGCATAGGTGAGGACATCTGGTTCTTGGGTATCAATTATCCATCCTTGTATCTGCTGCCCTGTTGTTCTTGGTCTTCTCTCTAGAAGAGTATAGGACATGTTCAGATTCTCCTCTATCTGCTGATACCATGAACATGCTTCTGCTGCTACACTCTATATTGTGTGGGGACCTCTGGGATCTTGCCACTGCCTTGGGCATCCCATAGGAAGACAGATGGAGCCATTATATTGAACAAGCACAAATGAAAGCCCATAATTATGAAGACATACTGTTTTCACTTTACCGGTAACAAAAGCTTCTCTAGTTAGTAAATGTTTCCTGGCCAGCATAATCAGCCCAATTTTAATCTGCATGTGGGGTTATGACTTTTTAACTTTTCCAGCTCTGGTCTGTGCTTCTCTGCTTCCCCACTGGCCTGTCCCCAGTACCACACCATGACGTCTGACCCTACCAAGGTCAGAGCAAGCAGACGAGGGAGAGTGAAAAGAAACAAAGTGCTCATATAATTAACATGGTTAGTCTGGCTGGGGCTCACTTTGAAATTGAAATCTCAGTTTTTGGTCACAAGGTTGGGGATGAAACAGATTGTCTCTGCCACAGCACCTGTTAGTGAGCTTCTGTCCTGTGGTTAATTCCCCGCAGGCGGAAGATCGTCTTTATTTCACCTGTTCTTTCACCTTTCCCAGCCTTAGGTATCCAATAACACCTCAAGTTTCTCTCTTATTGGAGTGTCTTTCTTAGAACTTAAGGTTATCTCAAGCCAGCCTCCTCTTGTTTTTAGCCAGTATGGGTGGGACAAATATTAACTCCCCACCCCTGCCCCATAACAAACTCTGAGAGGCTGGTTGTTCTCAACACAACTGTATGTTTTGCTTCGCCACCAGGGAAACAACCCCATCATAGATTTTCCCCTTCATATTTCTCAGTTAGAGGCTATTCATCAGTCCAAACAGAGAATACTCATCTTTTTTTAATTTTTATTTATGTATTTATTTATTTATTGAGATAAAGTCTCATTCTGTTGCCCTGGGTAAAGTGCTGTGTCATCATAGCTCACAGCAACCTGAAATTCTTGGGTTTGAGTCATACTCTTGCCTCTGCTTCTCCAGTAGCTGGGACTACAGATGCCACATCACCAACTAGTCTTGCTCTTGCTCAGGCTGATCTTGAACTCCTGAGCTCAAGAAATCCACCTGCCTTGGCCTCCCAGATTGCTAGGATTACAGGCACGAGCTGCTGTGCTTGTGGATAGTCATCTGTCTGATTACTGATAGGAATCTCCTGAAGCCCCTTTTTACTGATTGGAGGAATGGAGGTTGAAGGGGAAGTACCTTCACTTCTTACCATTTGGAGAGCAGGAAAGATTCATAGGTCACTAACATTTCTCTCAGCATTCAAATCCTTCACATATTTTATATAACCTTGATAAGGGGGGGTTAGGGTCATGTAATGACTTTCAGAACTCTTCCTTTGTAATTCCTACATCATAACCTTGCTCTTCATTTTGAATTATGGTATCCATTGAATTAGTCTCTCCATTGGCACTGACACCATTTTGATATACTGTTGCATAAGGCACAAATTGTGCTCTAAATTCCCCAAACTTTTTTTTGGATATTTTTTTTTTTTTTTTTTTCCAGGGCTGGGTTTAGAACCCACCACCTCCGGTATATGGGGCCTGTGCCCTACTCCTTGAGCCACAGGCACCGCCCAATTCCCCAAACTTTTTGAAGGTTTTCCTATCCACATCTTTCTAATATAGATTGAAATCCCAAGCATCCCCCAAACCACTGAAAACCCTGAGAAATGATAGACGGGAGAGAGAAGCAACATAGAATGTGCCAGCTGGCTAAGCTAAATGTGGCATCAGCTTTGGGCAGGAACCTCTTAATGTTATAGATGTCCCCAGCAGACCAATTATTGATCAGACATTAGGAAATAACAACAGGAATAACAGATCCGCTATTGATTTTTTAGGACACTTTTCAGGCATGAACTCTTCTCCACTTCCTCTCTGAAGCATTTTCCCTGTGGTGTGTGTAGGCAGTGCGAACAGAACACATTTTATAAATAGCTTAAAAAAAAAACAATGCAATTATGCCAGCAACTGCCTTAACAGATTGCCTGCCGTAAGATTATTTAAATACAATATGTAAAATTACATTCTATTTCATATGTCAGATTAAATCAGTTACATCAGAGGTCTACCATTTTAGAAAAACGACAACTGTGAAGTCACTTAATTCAGTGTCCAGCACAATGTCTTACTGCACCTCTTATTTGGCCCTTTTGCTCTGCTGGTATGCTATCACTGCCGGAGAAGTCGTCATATCCCTGGCTCAAACCCTTTTGTGGATAAGGGGAATTCATTCATCAAATGAGTGATTGGACTGGCTGCCTGTAGGGAACCTCTGTAGCCCTGGATTCTACTTTTATATTTCCTATAGGCAATTTGCTAATTGAAAGATTATCTGGCATCTGCTGACCTCATTTTGTACCTTGTCAATGGTATATTCTGATGTGCTACATACTCTCAAAAATTTGACTAAAACTTCCACATTTATATAACTCAGAAGCTATGGTATTCAATAACAGACTCTATCTCTGTAAAATCCTTGTAACAGAAGCTTGTATTAATGGAAAATATTGCAACATAGACATGTCACCTTCAAACGTTTGCACACATTCCCATGTCCCATTTCATCATAAAACTTTTTAATTTGTAGCAAGCAAATCTGTTCTTGTGTCTGCTTCAGATATTTTGTAAGGCAAGAAATACATTTTTCTTTTAAGCTGACTATAAGCCAATCTCCAAGGCAGCTTCTAGGTCAGAGAGAGAGACAGACCGGGATAGAGTGAGCAGCGTGATGAGAGGATCAGAGAAGGACTTGAGAAATGCTTTTCTGGTTATCCCCATATAATAATGTTCCAATTGACCACATCAGCCTTTTCTCATCTGTTTTCTGTAGAATCCAGTTATTCCTCAAGTTATTTCTCCAGGTATTAGGAGTATTTTATGAAAAAGGTATTCCATGGTCAATTAATTTTTACTACTATTATTTTTTTGAGACAGAGCCTCTCTCTGTTGCCCTGGGTAGAGTGCCATGGCATAATAGCTCACAGCAACCTCAAACTCTTGGGCTGGAGCAGTCCTCTTGCCTCAGCCTGCAGAGTAGCTAGGACTATAGGCCTACCCCACCAAGCCTGCCTAGTTTTTCTATTTTTAGCAGAGACAGGGTCTCTCTCTTCTTACTCAGGCTGGTCTTGAACTTCTGAGTTTAAATGATCCACCCTCCTCAACCTTCCAGAATAGCTAAGATTACAGGTGTGAGCCATTGCACTTGGTCAATGATTGATTAATTTAAAAATGTGCACACTATGTCCTCTCACAGAGGTACAATGTTCTTAGCATACTGAAGACATTGAGAAGTGTTTAATACAGTAGATGATTCAGAATCTTCCTTTACCCAGTCACAATTAATAAAACACACAATATCATATAGAAACCCTGCACTGTATTTTAAAAAATATATATATACATCACTTGTGATGACAAGGTTAAATAGAATACTTTGAATGTAATATAATTAGCAAAAATAAGAGTGGGTTATTTAATGCACCATTTACTAATATAATAAAATAACATTCACTTTTCAAAGCTACCGTGGGCTTAACTAAGCTTATTGTCTAATACAACGTTTAAGTCTTTTTGTTTGTTTGTTTCTTTTACAAGTTTTACCGTGTGGTTTCTGTTATAAAAATATAAGCAGAAGATCTGACACTCATTCTTGTTCAATTCCATTCTATTTAATTCAGTTGATCCCTTGTCTCTACCATAGACATAGACATTAAACCAGGGTGAAAAACACATTTGCAATATGGCAATTGAATTGTAGTATAAAAACTTCTCCATTTAATCTTTGTTGCTACATAATATTTATTTTCTAAGGTTCCATAAAACATTTTAAGACACCATACTTTTCTCATTAAAGGAAAAGTTATGTCCCAGAATATTACCGTAATTAAGAATTTTATACTTGGCACTCACTCTCATGAAAGATAAAATGTCAGGCTCTTAGACTTAATTTGAGGGAATGACAGAAATGGCGCTAATAATACTGGTTTATTGATAAACTGACTTTTAAATTTTCAGAATAGTACCAAACAGAAAATGCTAATCAACACTAAATGCTATCTCCCAGCCACATGTTCTAAAAGCTAAAACAGAGCTGATACTTCTCATTTGAAAAGCTATATGGAAAAATACAACAGAAACCAGAAGGTGAGACTCTGGTTTCTTCTCAGATTGTATAAAACCAGAAGGTAAAAATAAATGTGAATACGTTTTTAAAAAATTAAAAAATATTCGTAATAATTTCTTTACATTTTTTGCCAAATATTGATGTAGCAAGCAAAACAGTGAGGTGGGCTGGAAGTCTTTACATTTAAATACATTAGTTATTGTACATAAATGTGGAATAACATCCTGGAACATTCAGAAAAATATTAGCAAATCATTTTCACACTAAAAACACTTTAAAAACTCTCAAGCATCTGAATTTTTATAATGCTGATGGATTTTTAGTGAAAAAAATGAATTCTATTGTTATTTGATAGCTATAAGAACATTAAAAGTCTCCCCAACATTCAACTTCATCTTTGATGGTAAAAAAAGAAGTATTGTTTCATTATTAGTAGTTCAACTTTTGAAAGGTATTAATCAGTGTGTGTTAATAAACACATTATATATAAGTGAAATGAAATTTTGAAAAGAGATTGGGTTGGCACCCGTGGCTCAAGTGGCTAAGACGCCAGCCACATACACCTAAGGTGGCGCATTAAAAAAAAAAAGAGAGATTGATAGGCTCATTTTAACAATATTTTCTGGCTCAGTTTTCTATATTTTTTAAAATGAACATTTTATGGTATAAAAAAATCAAGTTATTTTACACCCACAAGTATTAAAGGTATATATTTTTTGTATCAATAAAGTTTTGTTTTTAGATAAATTTCTTATCTTAATAATGCTCAAAAGGTTCCAATAGGAAAATGTGTTGCATGCACATTAAATAGGAATCTATTGTTATTGTGATCCAAAATAAATGTGAAATTTGCTAAATGTAGAATATGAATGTCTTAACACAATAACTAAGAAAATGCCATGAAGGCTATGTTAAACTGTTTGATGAAAATATTTTAAATTATATATAAAACCAGCACATTGTACCCCATGATTGCATTAATGCCCACAGCTATGATTTAATAATGAAAAAAACATAGAATTAAAAGACAGTGGGTTTAGTGCAGACTTGGCCAAAAAATGTGGAGAGTATTTGTTTCCTTTTTCTGTAATAACTAAAGTAATATTGTCATTCACACAATCCTATTTTCAACCTATGTAGATAAATTTTATTTTGCAAGATATTATTTGTTGGGAACTGCTAAGTAGGAATATGAACAGAATTACCTGTGGGAGAAAAGAGAAAAGAAAGACTTGGAGGTAAAATAGAAAATTGAGAACAATTGAGTAGGATTAAGGAAATTCTATTTTCGGGTCCTATGCATCTGAAATGGAAAAGACTATGGTAAACAGAAAGAGAATTGTTGGGTATGGGAACAGCAGTTATTGCCCCAAAGATTAGCTATAAATACCAGCAGCCGGGATGCAGATAGTACAGGAATTACACAACTAGCCCATTCATTCGCTTTTAAACATGCAGGAAGTGAGAGGGAGATTGCTTCAAATGACAAACGTCTTTAAATATTTTTTGAAAATGCATTTAACTGATTGAAAAGAATTTCTACTCAATTTTTGTACTGTTGAATATCTGATATTTCATGTCTGGGAAATAGGCTCTGTGGGAAAGGAAAGGTATTTCTAGTTTGGTGATAGACAGAAGTGCGGAGAAATACGAAGGGAGGGAACTCATTTGTAACTTCTGCTCTTTCCTTTAGCGTAACAAGAAATGAAGAGAGAGACAGTAAGTTACAGGACATCTTGGAATAATAAAACAAAATGTTAACTTTTTTCCAAATTCCTCAGGCTGCTAAGTAGAAAAACAAATTCTTTACTTCAATGCCCCGTCCAGAAGTGTCCTCCTCAGGGACTTGCCATTTTTCAAAAGCACTTCGCAAGGTTTGTCAAAACTCTCGTTGCATCCTTAAGCTTGCTCTTCGCTGTTCCATGAATAATTGATTAACAAGGGACCACGACATGTCAGCTGTTCTCAATCCTGGCTGTATATTAGAACCTCCTTGGAAGACTTTAGCACCTGTTGGACCCCACCTCCAGAGATTCTGATTTGATCCGCCTAGCTTGAGGCTCAGGCAGTGGGACAGTGGGAGTTTTATAAAGATCCTTGGTAACTGTATTCTACAGCCAATTGGGGTTGAGAACCACTGACCTGAATGGTGTGTGCATATTGGTGGGAGTAGTGGGTGTGGAGGTGGGAGGGAGGGGGAGAGAGAGAGAGAACTCTAGAGATCACTTACTTGCCATGCTAAACGAATCGTTGAATCTTTAGTTGATGAAATAAATGTATAAATATGGGGGAATAATTTTAAGTGTAGGGAACAGACGATGGGAGCAACAAAAGAAGAATCCCCTTCTTTGTAGAATTGTCCTCTGTCCTCCCTCTGCACAGTCTGCTGTTAGCTGTACCAGGAACCCATCTGTGCTTGGCAGCCTAACATCTAGAAAGAGCCGTGGCTACAGTGGAAGTGAGAGGTTTTCTTGTGGTGAGGCTGTGGGAGGGATTCGCCCATCTCTAAGTTCCATGACTTTTAATGTTATGAAGTTATAAACGTTTTAAGTACTTAAAGTGATTGCAACTTTGCTTTTTGGGAATTCATGGTTTCTGCTTCCTTTAAGGATCAGAGCTGTACCTTCAGTGAGTGCTTTTGTTTCAAGTGACTTCTGGGTGGCTGTCACCACTAATCACTTGCTGAATATCTAATGTGAGAGTGCGTTAGGCTGGAGCAGAAGTCGCTGAAGCTGACTGTTGGTCCACACCAGAATTACAGATATAGAAATCTCGAAGGAGGGGCTCAGGAATTTGCTTTAAATACTCTCCAGAAATTCTAACTTCGGAATGAGAAGGTCTTTCTTACAACATCTGAGAAATTATAAAAGATAGACAAGTGTATTCATAGTCACATTCATATTCACATGAGAATCAGACATTTCTGCTCATAAGGAAAGACACATGAAAAACAGGAAAAATAGAAAGAGCAAAAACCCAGGTACGGAATGAGCTAGAGATATGAATAGGCAGCTCATATTAAATGACGCACATATTAAATGGAAAATATGGTAAATGTCATTGATAATGAGTTCGTTGTATGTTAAGAATTCACTGAAATACCATTTATCAGCATGTTGAGAATTCCAATCTGATAACACACTATGTTGGTGGGAGTATGAATTGCAATTCTTTTTTTCTCTTTCTTTCTTTCCCTTCCTTCCTTCCTTCTTCTTTTTTTTTTTTTTTTTGAGACAGTCTCACTTTGTTATCCTTGGTAGAGCACTATGGTATTATAGCTTTTAGCAACCTTAAACTGGATTCAAGCTATCCTCTTGCCCTAGTCTCCCAAGTAGCTGGGACTACCAGCACCTGCCACAATGCCTGCCTATTTTTTTAGAGACAGGGTTGTCAGTCTTGTTCAGGGTTGTCTCCAACTCCTGAGCTCAGGCAATCCACCTGCCTCAGTCTCCCAGAGTGTGAGGAGCCACTGAGCCCGGCCAACTGGTGTGATTCCATGAAAAATAACATGTGCTATCAACGAATACTATAACTGCATATATTCTTTGATCCAGGAAAACTCTCTTCTAAAGAGTTTTCTGTTTCTTCAGTAAATTTTAGACTTTCATTCATGTTACAAAATTTCATAATAATATGTCTAGGTGAAGGTTTTTCTTAATCGTTCCCATTTCTCTTTAAGGCCTTTTGATCTTAAGTTTTTAATTTAGCAAAATTTGTCTTGATTATTTCTTCAAATTTTCCTCTCACCTTGCTTTTTTTCCTTTTTCACTATAGCTTTTATAGTGATTTTGACACTTGTACTTTTGTACTCTGTATATTCTAACTTTCTTTTTCTGTTTTCTTTTTTAAAATTATTTTCTGCTGGATTCAAATAATTTAAAAATGGTTATCCAACCAATTTGACTATTGCTATGTCTATACTATACCCTCCTCTAACCCAAGGATCTTGGGTTCTCCAAAAGTTTGTCACAGGTACTAGTTAGATTTGTTGATCTAAGCTTTCCTCTTTCTTCTGCTTTGTTCCTGTCTGTTGTCCCACCGTGGTGGTTAAGAGGGAAAGAATTAGCAGCTTGGACTAGTTCAGTATCTAGTCAGTATCTCAAACGTCTCTTTTAAAATTTAAACTAACACATGAATCATATTTTTATAAATCTAGCTTTAAATTTCAGCTCTGTCCTTTACTGACTGTTGAGTTTGGCATAATTTTTAAACTAAGCTTTCCTCACCAATCAAATAGAAACAATATTAGTTATTTTTCCTTTGTCACCTTGTTAACAAAGAATAAATAATAAATTCTATGTAGCAAAAATCAAAAATAAGTTTGGTGGTGGTTATTGAAACGAAAACTGAAACAAAGAAGAATATTAACTAAAAGCTTAACTAAATATATTCCCATGAGGATGTCTTGATAATCTGAAAAAGCTCACAGGCTACTGAGCAGTCCCGCTCATGGGCTGTCAAGGTGAATAAGGGAATGGGTCAGCTGTTCACTGTACGTCTCCCTCCTCGTTCATGCATAAGCGGCCGACTGGAGCAGTGGTGAGATCATAAATAGTCATGTGCCCTGTCAAGATTCTCTTCATGCTCCAAAGTGGTTGCACAGTGTTGTGTATATGAGTGTGACTGAAATGACTGAATGAGCTTTTCAGGGGCCTTGGTGACTGTAGAAATGGCCACTTGAATGTCCATGTTTAACTAGCCAGAAGTAGGGCCAATGGATGTCAGACAGATTGCTTTTGACAGGCTAGTCATCAGATCTACATCTGGGATCAGTAAGCCAAATGATAGGAAGTGCAGCACCATTAATGTCTTTTAGAGAAATGTCATAACATGCCAATTACATGGAAAGTACTTGGGACCAGGAGTATGTGCTTACCTGGCATGAGGCCACCAGGCTATTTCCCAGAAGACCACCCTTGGCGGCTGGTATTCATTTCTGAAGTCTAAATCTGTTCTCAGCCTTGCAGCCTTAGAAATTTGGCCTGCTTTCTTTCTCTTTCCTTTCCCTTCCCTCTTTTCCTTCCTTCCTTCCTTCCTTCCTTCCTTCCTTCCTCTTTTTTAGCATTTCTGTACACATCTCCAGATCTCCAGAGTAAACTTATATAAATTTTAACACTGATGTGTAAAACCTAAATATTTATTAATTTATGGAGAGAAATAACTAATACAAGGACATGGTTTTCTATGTGGAAAGCTAAATAATAGTTAAAAGGCTGCTTAATGGATGCAGGTAGAATCAGAGCAAAGAAAGCTACACAGAAGAACTGAATATTAAATAGAGTCAGAGTCAGGCAGCCTAATCATTTAGCTTCACCATACAGATGGTCTTGAGAATGAAACTGAAAGGCTTGGGGTCCTTGGCTATGACCACTTCTATTGGACAATGGACAGATGGATACCGCCAATGTTCAACTCAGTGCCTCTGACTCTGGTTACTCTGCTTCAGAGGAAACTCTCAAGGGCAGATATGGTTTATAGCAGGTCTCTTTCTAGGCGTATCACAAAAGGGCCAAGATCTAACCTGAGAGGGAAGGGAAAACAATTGGCTGATGACAGACCTTAACCTTAAGGAGCTCACAATCTAAGTGGAGTGATAAATTATTTCAACAAAGTGAAATAATTTGAATAGAAAGAAATTGAATAGCAGTAATCAATAGTGGGAAGAATATTCTTAGTATATATGAATAGTGAATCCACCAAATGCCAAAAACCTCTTCTCTCCAACCGAAGCCATATTTGGGTTCCTTAGCAATCTTCTGAGTTTATCTTCTGCTAATTTTCAAGTTTAACAATATGGGAAAGAATACAGACTGTACTGGCTACACACATTAGCTGGGTGTGAATAAAGCAGGGTCTTAGTGGGGAATGAGGTCCCCCAGTTTTCTCCCTCCCACCCAGAACTTCTATTTGAGCTAAATCCACGCTCCAGTGGATTCATGCCTTGCCACCACATGATGCTCGGTGCCTCCTCATCCAACTTTACCAACTCCTATTTTGGGATCTAAATAACTGAGTTAATACAAACTTGATCTACAAAGAATGAGAGAAATCTATTTCAAATGAAAAAGAAATGTCCTAGGTATTTTTTTAATTACAGAGAAGTCCATGGTATTGCTGGACGGCTCAGCGTGATTTGCTTACTTGCTTTGTAAACAGAGGTGGCAGAGTTGCTCCCCCCACCCTGATCCCCCCACAGTGGCTTTTGTGGGAATATTGCTAAGCTGTGACCTCCTGCCTCAGAAAACTGCCCAGTGAACTGACATCATAAGAATTTGCTGAGTCTGTTTTGTGGAGGTTATCTAATTCTCTATATACAGGTTGTGGGGCAAGAAATCTAAATTTCTTTAATAATGAACCCCAAATTACTAACAAATAATTGGGACAGCATTTCATTGGCACAACTGTCCCAGAAAGTAGTCTGATGCCAGGCCTTCCAGAGTCTACACTGGTTCATATAACTGCTATGAATATTGTCCCAAGTGGTTTTTTTTTTTTTTACAGTTTTTGCCTGGGGCTAAGTTTGAACCATATGGGACCAGGGCCCTACTCCTTTGAGCCACAGGCGCTGCCGCCAGCCAAGTGTGTTTTCATTTGTTTAAAACACACAGCCCTTTACTCTAAAGTA
Organism: Galagoides demidoff; assembly: GCA_963574575.1. NCBI lineage: Eukaryota > Metazoa > Chordata > Mammalia > Primates > Galagidae > Galagoides > Galagoides demidoff. The sequence continues at coordinate 13,144 of CAUYQV010002994.1, forward strand.
AGAAGCAATTTTAAAATTCTTCCCTACCTAAATGTTGTCATTTCTATGTTAGTTGTGTATCATGTCTAAAACCCTGGAAAAGAAAGTAGAATTCTCAATCCCATGAGAAATAACCAAAAATTTAGTACAGGTACAAAGAAAATTGTGACTTATTGTGAAAAACATCTTAGTCATTTAAGATATTATTATATTATTGTAAATACTGGCTGCTGTATTATTAGTATATTATAATTATATTTAGAATGGTAACTCCAAACCCTTTCTGTAACAAAGCTGACTCTAATGACTACAGCTAATATTTATTTAACAATTAAGGAGTAACAATCGATACTTTAATGCTTTACATTTATTAGCTCATTTCTTTTTGACCTTGTATAAATGAGGAAATGGAAGAACAGAGCAATCAGGCAATAGGAAGAAATAAAGGGTATTCAAATTAAGAAAGAGAAGGTCTAGCCCTGTTTGCCAACAATATGATCTTATATAAAGAAAACCCTAATGATTCCACCAAAAGACTCCTGTAATTGATACATAAATTCAGCAAAGTCTCAGGCTATGAAATTAATGTACCCAAAGTAGTAGCATTTCCATACACTGATAACAGTCAAGCTGAGAGTGAAATCAAGAAAATGCAATTTATAATAGCTTTTAAAAAATCAAATATTTAGGAATATGCTTAACTAAGGACATAAAATATCTCTTCAAGGAGAACTACAAAATACTGATAAAAGAAATCACAGATGACACAAATAAATGGAAAAACATCCCCTGATAATGGATCAAAAAGATCAACATTTTCAAAATGCCCAAAGTGAACTTCAGATTCAATCTAATTCTCATCAAAATACCAATGCCGTTTATTACAGATGTCGAAAAAATAATCCTAAACTTCATTTGGTACCAAAAAAGATCCCAAATAGCCTAAGCAAAAAGAAAAACTATGGAGTAATCAAAGAAAAATATGAAGTAATCTCTAAATTTTACTATAAGGGAATTAATAACCAAAATAGCATGATACTGGTATAAAGGTAGACACATAGGCCCCTTCCGTCTCCACCTCTGACTTTTACTTCCATCTGTGCCTTGTGTAGCCATTGGTTAGTTCCATTTTATTAGAGTAAATATGGTGCGTGTTTTTCCATTGAGCAACTTCACTTAGGATAATGTTCTCCAATTCCTTCCAAACTGCTGCAAAAAGCATTAATTCAGTCTTTTTATGGCTGAGCAGTACTCTGTGGTATACATATACCATTCGTTAATCCACTCAGTTTCCATTTTTCAGATGATCATAATGTGAAACATCTTGTTTTTATCTTTTTCCCCCTTTTGGAAATACAACATAGTATAATAGTTTTAAAGATTTAAAGCAATAGAAATGACCCACACACTCACTTTAGTTTAATAACTTAAATAGTCCATACTCTCTTTCAGTATGTTCATATTCATATGTATCTTCCATAGTTCTAATAATGGAGTATTTAAATCTTAGAATTTAGGTCTTTCATTTTTTTGTGCTATAAAACTGTATCGAAAAAAGAGCATAATCTTTTACATTAGGCTGATGTACAATAACTACCCTGATGCTTTAGATATGTCACATGCTTGGGGTGTTTTTCTTTCTTTTTTTTTTTCAGAATATTATAGGGATAGAAATACTTTGTTACCTATATTGCTTTTGTACCATTTGGGACAAAGTTAGAAGTGTGCTTATCACCTAGATAGTGTCCATTGTACCTGGTAAGTGTGAATTTACCCTTCCTCTTTTCTCCCCTCCCACCTACTTGATATTTGATGAGTCTTATTTATTTTTTGATGAGTTGTATTTCTGTACATAGTATGTGCACATAAGTGTTGATTGATTAGTTCTATTTTAGTAGTGAGTAAATTCTTATGATACTTTAGTTAGAAGAATGGTCTCCAGTTCCACCCAGACTAATGCAAGAGGTATTAGTTCACCATTTTTATGATTTTTTTTTTTTTGCTGAGTAGTACCTTGTGGTATACATATACCACATTTTCTTAATTCAGTCATGTATCAATGGATATTTGGAAACAAAGTTGTTTTCACGTGTTTGCAATTGTGAATTGTGCAGCTATAAACCTTCAAGTATAGGTGTCTGTTTATAACATGTCTCTTTCTTTTGGGTAAATACCCACTAGTGGGATTGCTAGATCTAATAGTAGGTCTACTTTTACTTCTTTGAGATATTACTTAATTTCCATAGTGGTTGTAATAGTTTTCAGTTCTATTATCAGCGTATGAGTGTTCCTATCTGTCCCATCTATACCAGAATTTGTTGTTTTGGAACTTTTTAATAAATAAAAGTCACTCTCACTGGAGTTAAATGATATCTCATTGTGGTTTGACTTGCTTTTCCCTGATGATTTTTTCCTATGTTTGTTGACCAGTGGTCTATCCACTTTTGAAAAGTTTCTATTCATGACTTTTACCCACTTTTTGGTGATGCTGTTTATTTTTTTCTTGCCAATTTGCTTTAGTTCATTGTAGATTCTGTTTATCAGCCTTTTATTGGGTGTATAGCATGCAAATATTTTCTCACATTCTGTAGGTTGTCTACATACTATGTTGTTATTTCCTTGGCTATGTGGAAGCTTTTTAATTTAATCAAGTTCTACTTATTTATTTTTGTCATTGCTGTAATTGCTTTTTGAGTCTTCATAAATTCTTTGCCTAGGCCAATGTCTATAAGAATTTTTCCACCTTTTTTTTTTTAGCTAGAATTCTCACAGTTTTATGCTTTAAGTTTAGGTCTGTTATCTATCATGAGTCAACTTTGTGAGTAGTAAGAGATACAGATCCTATTTCGGTCTTCTATGTGGACAAATTCTTAGAATCACACAGCTTCCATGGGCTCAATCAAAAGGAAACAGAATTCCTGAACATACCAATATCAAGTACTGAAATTGAAATAGCAATCAAAAATTCTCCCCACAATAACAAGTCCTGGACCACATGGTTTTACACCTGAATTTTACCAGGCCTACAAAGAACTGATATCCACACTGCAGAAATTATTCCTAACATTGAAAAAGAAAGAATTCTCACCAACACATTTCACAAAGCCAATATCACCTTGAAACTAAAAGTAGGGAAGGACTTAAGAAAAAAAAAATAGAAAGCAGCATTACAGATGAATATCCCTTACGCAAAAATTCTCAATAAAATCCTAGCAAACCAAAGTCAGCTGTACATTAAAAAGATATTAATTCACCATGACCAAGGTGGTCTTCATTCCAGAGATAAAAGGGTGGTTCAACATATCCAAATCCATAAATGTAATTCACATAAATAAAAGTAAAAACAAAGACCATATGATCATCTCAATAGATGCAGAAAAAGCATTTGACAAAATTCACAACCTTTTTATGAAGAGAAAACTTAATAAGATAGGCATAGATGGGACTTAGCCTCAAAATTAGAAAAGCCATATATGACAGACCCGAGCCAACATCATACTGAACAGGGAAAAACTGAAAGTATTCCAGCTTAGAATGAGAACCGGACAAGGTTGTCCACTATCACCACATGTATTTAACATAGTGCTGAAAGTCCTACCCAAAGCAATCATACAACAGAAGGAAATCAAGGGTATCCAAATGGGGAAGGAAGAAGTCACTCTCTTGCTCTTTGCTGACAATGTGATCTTATATATAGAAAACTCCAAAGATTCAAGCAAGAGACTGCTGGAATTAATAAATGAATTCAGCAAAGTCTCAGGCTACAAAATCAATGTACACAAATCAGTAGCTTTCATATATGCCAACAACAATCAAGCTGAGAATCAAATCAATGACTTAATACCCTTCACAGGAGCAACAAAGAACATAAAATACCTAAGGATATATTTAACTAAGGAGGTGAAAGATCTCTACAGAGATAACTAAGAAACATGGAAGAAAGAAATAGCAAAGGACATAAACAGATGGAAAAATGTATCATGCTTATGGATTGGCAGAATCAACATTGTTAAAATGTCTATATAGAGTGATCTGAAGATTTACTGCAATTCCCATTAATATACCAATGTAAGTTTTTGCAGATCTGAAAATAAAATTCTATTCTTTGTATGAAAGCAGAAAATATCCCACAAAGCCAAAGCAACCTTAAGCAACAAGAACAAGTCAGGAGGCTTCAATTTACCGGATGACTTCAAATCATACTATGAGGCTATAGTAACCACAACAGCATGATACTGGCACAAAAACAGAGACCATAAGAATGAATGTTCTTATTCATTCTCTGTCGATGAATAAGAACAGAGAGCAGACAAAGCAAACAAAATCATCTACCGGAGAAAAGAATCTCTGTTCAATGAATGGTGCCAGGAGTATGTGGATAGCCACATGTGTAAACATCTTTCCATAGGCTTAACTTGCCATTTGTATGTCTTCTTCAGGGAGGTGTCTATTGAAATATAATTTTCTCTCTTGAAATTAAAATACTGACCCCTTTTTATGGTCAGGATATCACCTACTTTAATTTAAATGGTGTCAGATTTAAATTTACTGATATGTTGGTGGAAGGAACATATTCTTATCAGTTGTGTCACATATACTTTTATATATAATGTTTATACATAAAATCTGTTTTGTTGGATTAAGTATCTTTGTATATAAACTTTTAGCACTTGGTCGTCTATTTCCTTAGTTTTGAATTCTGCATATTTTGGATAATAGTTCTTTATCATATATGTCTTTTGTAAATATTTGAGACTTCTTTTTTCTCTTGATAACATCTTTTATGGAGCAGAAAACTTTAATTTCAAAGAAGTCCACTTTACCAGTTCTTTTTTTTCATGAGTTATGCCTTCTATGTTATATTGAAAATGTCATTGCCAAAGTTTAAGTTATCCATATTTTTTACCTATGTTATCTTCCAGGGGCTTTACAGCCTTGCAGTTTATATTTAGGTTTGTAATCCACCCTGAGTTAATGAAAGGTATAAAATCTTTATCTAGATTCACCTTTTTAAAAATTGGAATGTGCTTGTCCACTTTTTTCAGTACCATTTATTGACTGTCTTTTTTATTTTATTGCTCTTCTGAAACTGCTAGCTTCTTGATAGATTATTCCAGTGCAATGGATTATGATTTATAACTCTTGAAAATTTAAAGACGGAATATATTCTCTAAAGCAGCAGGAAATGTAGGCCTTTTCTAACCATATGCTAGGGGCAAACATCTCAGCTAAAAAATAGAAAAAAGAAGATGGTGAAATAGAGCACACTAATTAATCATGACAAGCAAAGGGAAATTGCTATGTAATATTCGTCAGAATCTTAGTTTCTTTGCAAAAAGTAGGTAACCTTTTTTTTTTGTTTTTCTTACCAGACAAGCCTATAGCACTATAAGACTGTGTATTGAGACAGTTCTTTTGGTGGTAGTTAGCACAGCCTGGAAATCCTTGGAAACCAGCTAGAAAGAGATTTAATTTAATGCAATTATTCTTTCCTTTAGGATATACAGATTTAATGAAATGAGTAATATTTGTGTCCTCAGAGCTCATTTCTATAACTGAAGTGGCCTGAAAAATATTATGTTAGGAAAAAAATTAAAAATGCGCATTAACACCTGATACACTAATAATATGTCAGCAAGTTTTAAGTGTTAACAGAAAACTTAGATATCTAAAAACTGTGACTTGTGTCTAACTTGTTTGTAACATGTGTTAACTGTAATCTCTGACTAATTTATCTTACTCCTATGCCTTTTTTGTGTCTACTTTGCCATGCAAAATTTGAATGCATATATATTAAATATAAAATATTATATATTTTATATATAAAAAAGACAGGAATAAGATAATTAGATAAAAAATATGTGTTAAAGTCTTCAGAACTGTATACCTCTCCTAACAGTGCTATACTAGGTTGATTTTTTTTTTTACAGTTTGATATTAGTAGTTAAGGCACAAACTAGGCTTCTATAATAGATGCCCAAATATAAAGGAATTTACATAAAACAGAGGCTTGATTTTTTTTTTTTTTTATGTAATCTCTCCACTCCAAGAAGTCAGGAAGAGATAGATGAGATGTGCATACTTATCATCCTCGTGTGTCTTCCATCTCTAGAAGGTGGCTATTCCAGTTGTCCATATCTGCCATTAAGTAGGAAAGAGAAAAGGGAAAGGAAGTAGGGGGTCCAGCAAGAACCCCAGAAATGCATGTATTCCTGCTGTACAAATTCCCTTGGTGAAAATTTAGTCATGATGCCACAGCTACATGCAAGTAAGGCAGGGAAATGTGATCACACTAGATAGCATTTTGCCTGCTCTAACTTGAGAGTGGATGTACGTGTGCTTTATTAACAAAAGGAGAAGGAAAAATGGTACGGGGGTCTAGTTGATGATGTCTGTTACAATAGTAGTACGGAATTTAGGATTTAAGAAAAAAATATACTCACACATAGACGTATCTGTATGCATAATTTGTGAACTCTCTTTGTTTCTACTGACTTGAGCAAAAGGATGTAAATTGCTAATCCTCAGAGATAATTTAACTTTCATGAAAGTAGAAAACAAGGCGATGCTAACAACAGCAACAAAAAGAAAGAGAAATAAATGACTTTTTCTTCTTCCTGATTTCTGTTTTCCACACATATTCCTCCCTTCAGCATCACACAGAAGCAAAAGTAGGTCAATACAAATGTTTCCATGGTATCTGAATTTTCTCTCAACATTAAGAGAGATGGTCAAGTTATCACCTACTTGAAGCAAAATCACATCAGTTTTACATTTATTGACATGTTGGAGAAGGAATATATTATTGTTAGTTCTTTAATATATGTTTTTATATACAATTTTTGTATACAAAACCCCTTTTGTTGAAACAAGGGAGTATTTTTGTTTATGTAGTCTATGTATGTTTTAAAGATAATTCATTTCCCCAGGCTGTCCATTTCTAAGTCACAAAAAAAAATTTCTCTGGCTTCTGCTTTTTTATCTTTTTTGAATCATCAATCTACCTCAAATTTTCCAGATAATTCTGGGAGTTTCTAAATCATTACCAATGCATCAAGGCCTTTCTTTAATGTAAATTTTTGAAGATTTTGGTCTTAAAGGATTGTTCCTGAACTCCTAGACCCAGTCTGCCAGTGGCACCAGCTATTTTCTTTGCTTTGAGGCTAAGGTTTGCAGTGGCAAGTGCATGTTTGATGGACTAACATTAAGGAGAGACAAATCTGAAGGCTCCAAAGGCTCATTTTCTCTCCGCTCCTAACAGCCTAGCAAAGGGCTGGCTCAGCAGGTCTGAATTAGCTCCACTGATAAAGAGGCTGATACCAGCTCCTGAACTCTAGAGAGAATTTTTCTAACAAGCATTATTCTTGGGTCAGAAAGCTTTTCTCATAACACACTGGTTTAGACACATCCTGCTCCTATAAATATGCAGTACGTTACTGGGGGAGGTTCCTCAAGGAGCGTTTTTCATGGTGTTTCCATTCAAATATGCCTTTCCAATTACAACTCTGTATGGGACCCTGATGGATCAGGGGGTTGTGTATGCTCTGCTACTTTGTTGTCTGTAATTTCCCCCCAATAAGACCTTCTGTTATATTTTTACAAATTGGCACTAGAGAGTGTGTTTTTAAGACTGTTTGTGTGATAGTCATCAAAACAGCTACTATGCATCCTGATTCCCCAAGTGCTGCTATCTGGTGGAGAAGATCCTTAAAGCACGTCCATGTGGCTGAGGCACAAAGAATATCATTCATGTTTTGGTGACTTGATGTTATTAATGCCTTTTACCTTGAGTGTCCCCTGAGATTGGGAAGGGAAAGAATATTAAGCTTTTATCCATTCTACTTTTGCAAAGGCTTCTTACCCAGGAACACCAGAGTAGGTGCTGGGGGATTAACCACAGGATAATCTGATTTTCAACCCATGCAGTGCTCAGAATTCATCCCTCCTTTTTGGATCAGTTTTTGAAACAAAGTTGTATTAACTCTCTTTAGCTTAGACTGGCCTCCCAGAAGGATCACGTATCACTATGAGGCTGTCTCACCAGACTCCCAGGCCACGCGTTCCCTAAGTCGTCAGGTCCACAGAGTTTCCACTGTGGGTTGAGTGTCTGATATATGTATACATCCCCATTGTCACCTCAAATATACCACATCTGAGGATGACATCACTCTCTGTCACGTCTCCCCTCTGTCTTACTCCTGAGTTCTCCAGTAAACTAAAGACAAACCAAAAATTTGGTCCAGTTCTTCCTACTCTGTCCTGCTACCAACCCCCATCTAAACTGTTCTAAATATCTCTCAATTCCCTTCACATAGCTCCAGCCCTATTTTCCACACTCAATATTCAGAGGCCCACAGTTGTTCAGGTGGACTACAAAAGTCTTCTCAAAGTTCCCCTGCCTTCAGTCTGTCATTCTCCAGTTTATTCCTTGTGGATTAAGCCAAGTTACCTCTAGCACAAATCTCATCATATCAATCACTTGTTTAGAATTCTTCAGGTTTACCTTTGCTCTTAAATTAAATCCCCAAATTGATAAAACAGCATGCAAGATCATGTGTGGTTAGGTTCCTATCTACTTCTCTATTCTCTAACTCAACCTTCTTATCCTTATTTTTGTCAATGATAGCATCATTCACCATTGATTTTTCTCTTTCCTTCCTCCCACAACTGCAATTTCTTAGTAAGTCCTTAAATTGTTTCTTTAAAAGAGTACAGGCAGTCCTTGGGTTATAGAGGACCCATATTATAGTGTTTTGTACTTTTGAACAGGCTCCCAAGGCATGAGGGAAATTTATAATTAAATTGATAATCAAGGAACTAGTTTCTTCTGCACAGTGAACTAACTCGCCTGGTGCAAGTAGTTCATTGCTGCAGCATCTTTATGCTAAGCCACTGGTCTCACAGATAGAGAAGCAGCAGATAGAAACACAAGAACATGAAAAATAGGAAGACCAGAGCCAAAAAGGTTTATGACAGAAGACTTAGCTGAAGCCTTTTGTCTCGGTGAAGTAGGATTTGCTTAGCTTGAGGAGCAAGTCCTAACACTGAGCTGTTTGCAAAGGATTAGGGTGTGCTTAGTGAGAGCATCAGGTGCTACAGGGCCATTTATGATGAAAAACAGGAAAAGGCTCTGTAAACAACCTTAGATATCCTTTTCAAGTAACATCAGTGCTAAGGTCCCCAGTCCTTCAGCAACAGAATGAAATCCTGATTTTCCAGCACCCACTTCATCCTCTCCAGCGCCATCTCCACCATCATCTTTCCATTAAGATCAGCCTACCTTCTTGCCTCAAAAATGCCCTTTCCTGTAAGAAGACACTAATGCTATTGGGTGAGTGTGAACCTCTAATATTCTTTTTTGAAATTTCTCCTATCTCCTATTTAAACTTTTTGTATGGGTTTGGTTTTATGTTCTGTTTGTTGGAATTAAAATAAAGAGCACAAGTGTCTATGATTTATTATCAGGGTGTGGTGGTATTATTATACAATGTATTATTATTAACACATGAGCTATTATAGTATTATTATATTATTTGCAGCAGACCATATGGCTAAAGGAAAGGAGAAGGGAGAGTTAAGCTCGGAACACTCTGTAAATATAAGAAACACGTGTGATACAACAGCTCGGTAATATAATACCGTGGTGATAAGGGCATGGGGAAGGGATTTGGCTCTTCTTGATGTGAGAGCTCACGAGACAAGAACATCAATGCTTGGCAGTCTCTACACCTGTGGTGCAAATAGCCACGGGATCACAGGTATAAGTAGCTGCAGGAGAGGTTGGTCTGGATTCATTTGTTCATTCTTTCATGGACTCACAGACTTTCCTTTTTTAGAGACAGAGTCTCACTTTGTTGCCCTCAGTAGTATACTGTGGTGTCACAACTCACAGCAACCTCCAGCTCCTGGGCTTAGGCAATTCTCCTGCCTCAGCCTCCCCAGCAGCTGGGACCACAGGCACCCACCACAACGCCCAGCCACCTTTTTCTTTGTTGTTGCAGTTTGGCCAGGGCCAAGCTCAAACCTGCCACCCTCGGCACATGGGGCCAGCACCCCACTCTGACTTCCTGCTCCCATGGTGTCTGCCCCAGACCCTTCTAAGAAGACTAATAAGATTTACTCTCCTACTAAGACTGTTTCTATCTCTCTCTTTCTCCCTTCTGCTAAGGCGAATAGCCCTCAGGCACCTAAGAGTAATTGATCCCAGGCAAGATAGCACAGCAGTCCCAGCCGGATAAGTGGTGATGAGGATGGGATAGGGGAAGCCACTGGCAATTGTTATTATTATTACTACTACCATACTGTTCACCAGGGATTCAAGTTACATAAAAATCCAACCTAAAGATGTTCTCAGGAACACATATCATCTGTAAGCTGGGGACAACCTGTATATCTTAGAATCAGCCCTACTTTTCACACTTACTTCATGCACAGAGTCCTTCCTCTCTCCATCTTATCTTGGCATGAGAGTTGTTAGGCTGGGAGCTGGAACCCTACATGAGTATTCCATGCTCATTCCTATCTTAATAAGAATAATCCTCCTAGTTTTTATCTATGCTTAACATCCAAGCTGAAGTTCTGTTACTTTCTTGAACCCAAATGAACCTAATTCATATTATCCTAAACACTCATACACATTTACAAATGTCAGCAGGGTATTGTAAACCCTATGGGCAATGTTTCTTAGCTTATGGCCCTTTAACATGAGGAATTATGAGGTTAGCCCTTCAGATATAATTCATTAATAAGATTCTGAGTTGTAAAGCTCCAAGCTTGGGGGAAAGTGAGTTCTCTATCTTTCTCTTTTCTTCTTTCTATCAACTCTTTTTTCTTCCTTTCTTTGTCATTCTGACAAATGACTTCTCCTGAAGAGAAGAAAAGTTTCTAGGTACTGCTCAAGTTATAAAATGGAAATCAAAGACAAATGGGACCAGGAGTTGTCAGTGGAAAAGGAAAACATTCTATAGTCTCTACGCCCTCGTGGAAGGCTTGTTCTCTAGGATTTCCCCTCTGACATAACATTTAGATGATATATTTCCTTTTCTTGGTATTTATTTATATATTTATTTATTTATTTGAGACAGAGTCTCACTATGTTGCCCTTGGTAGAGTGCTCTGGCATCACAGCTCACAGGAACCTCAAACTCTTGGGCTTAAGAGACTTTCCTGCCCCAGCCTCCCAAGTATCTGGGGCTACAGGTGCCCACTCCAATGCCTGGCCGTTTTTTGTTGCAGTTGTCATTATTGTTCAGCTGGCCTGGGCTGGGTTTGAACCCTCCAGACTCTGTGGCATGTGGCCAGCACTGCAACCACTGTGCTACGGGTGATTTATTTCCTTTTGGATTATTTGTATTGTTCTTTATATTTCTCCAATGCAGCAGGTATGCTAGGCTGGCCTAGGGTGTTCGCCTTCGGAAGGAGCATCTTGTGTACACACTGAATGTAGCCGTATTTGCATGTGATACTTGAAACTATTGTAGCCACCTATCTTCCAAAGAGGAATTTTCCTAAGGAACAAAGCCAAGTCTTCGAGGCAGTTGGAATGTGAAGATGAAAAAACCATGAACTGATGAGTGGTTTAATTAGCCAGTCCTAGAGTTGTTCTACTTTGAAACTTCTGGTTATATGAGATTATATATTTCAGCATTACTTAAGCTATTTTCGGTGAGTTTTCTAAAATGCTCAGCCAAAAGCATCTCACTGAACAAGAGAAAGAGCTCAATCTACTCCATGCAGGGACAGGAAATTGGGTAAATTTAAGGGAGAGGTAAAATTAAACTTTCCTGAGAAGCTATTCTGAGGGAATCTTATCTAGAAATATGTAAATTCGGATGTATGCAGAGAAAACAAGAAATTGAGGAAATCTGTAAGAAAAAACTTCCTAAAACAGATAACATGGTATGTGCAATTAAAATGTGTTGCTATGATTTCCAACCAGTATAGATTTATACCTCGAGTAGTTTGAATGTTTTATAAGTCTCACCTGTGTGTTACAGTGGTTATTATTAAGGAATTTTTAAAATGTGGAATGTTAGACCTGAAATTGCAAATATCATAATAAATGTGAACACAAAACTACAGGGATGGCTCCAAAAATCAATAGCATAAAGCAGGAATCCCTTCATAACACAGCTACCTGTATTTCACTTCTAATTCTCTCTCCCTTCTCTCTTTTCTCTGAGGATATTTTCTGTTTTCAGGGAGCTTAGTTGGAGTATCTGGTGAAAGAAACAGTTGTCCCTTAATCTCTTATGGAATAACAATCCTTCTTTAGTTGTCAGGAATATTCTCTTCCACTGAGCAAGAGCTTGAAGGTGGGAAAGATGGAGAAAATAGCAAGTCAGCAAATTCAGCTCGGCTGAAATGGGAAACGACAGCTCTGCCGGATCACTGTCCGTTGATTTCTCTTAGGGCCGTGAGTGTAGGAGGCACAAAAAGAGTTTGCATTGCTCTTTCTCACCTTTCTCTGGTTATGAGTTAAGGAAATAAAGATTCTAAGAGTGAAGATAACTTTCTCTTCTTCAATAGCCTGGAATAAAGACTAGAAATAGACATGTTGTCCAGGATGTGTTTGTATTATATGTGAACACTTTCCCCTCCTAGCCCAGGCCTCATCATATTTACTGTTCTCTACTTGCCTCATTTAGTAATTCCCTTAAGAACCGGGTAACTGATTTATGATATGGATTCCTGGACTTTTCTCCTCTGCTCTAGGCAAACATGAACACCCTGCTGGACATTACCCCTATGTGAGCCTCGTGTACTTGCCATGTAGCAGCCCATATAGCCTGTGGCTAGCAGGAGTGAGTTATAAGAAATACCCGTATAGCTCAATAATGGGACACCTTGGTGGAAAGGGCATGGAGAGGGATTTAGCTCTTCTAACAAGCATGAGAGCCTGTGAGATGAGAGCAGAGGTGAACTGACAGTTTTTCCACCTGTGGTGTTGAGAAGCACGAGCCCAGCCTTATACTAGGCTGGAGGAGTAGGCAGTCGGGAGCATGTGCATTCTATCATGGAAACGCTTACTCTGACTGTCTCTTCTCCTGCCTGCAGAACGCCAGCACGGCGTCTCTCTGCTGAAGATTACCAAGCTCTGCTAAAAACTAAGATCTATGTATTCTAAGACTGCTTTACTCTAAGACTCTCTCTCTCCTGTTAAACTAAATAGCCCTCAGGCACCTAAGAGAAATTATTCCAGAGCAAGGTAGCTTAGCAGTCCACGGCTAGAACCTAGTTAAGCCAGGCCCAAGACCTGGCCAGTCCTGGCCCCTGACAAAGCCAGATGTGTAAATTGACCTAAACATTTCCCACCCAATCTCTGCTTCAAGCCCACCATTCCTCCTTTAAAGTCCTTCCTTGCTGAAAGTTTTCTGACAACAACAACAACAACTAAAAAACCTGGTCGCCATTCTTTCTACTTAGCACCTCCATTTAAATGCTCACAAGCACTTGCCTATTCTACCTCCTAAGCATCTTTCCTACTGTTCTGGACTTCTGTTCTCCAGCTGCCAATGCTCCAGTTTTGAGTATCACCTCTCTAGCTTTTTAGGTAAGGGTATTTGACTAAAGTGGTTTTACTTTTGACACTGTTTTATTTGTTTTCTTTGGGAGTAGACACTGGGTTTAAAAGTAACCAGGAATCTGTGATAAAGGATCATGGCACTGGGGGGAAGATTCCATGGGGTGTGGTGATCTGAAAGTTAAAGAAATATTGAACAAATTGGGGGTGTTTCGGAGTTGAAGACCAACTGCTGTTGAGACCAAGGACTGTATTTCTTATTTAAATTATGTTTTAGATCCATGGGCTAGTTCTTGTCATAAGGTGAGTGGTTAATTAATGTTTCTTGGTTGAGTAACAAATGGTGAAGAAACTAGGGAAGTCATCACTAGAAGGTCCTTTAAGTAAAACTGAATGCTAGTCTCCAGGCTTGGTTGCTGTACCACTTCTTGATTTATTGCCTCTGAGCTCCACATCGACCTTCTTTGCTCTGCTTTGTGACACTACAACTGCATCTCATGTTCCTCTGCCAGCAAGTCTATTATTGTGGTAAATAGAGGCCACTGGAGAGACATTGCAGGAGGAAGGGGCTTCTTGTCCTGGAAATGGATGACTTTGTCCTTCAGTGTGTGGCTGTAAGTGGCCCTTATCTGCCCCCCACAGTGAGCCTTGTCAATACCACAGTGGTGGGTGTCAGGAATGCACCCCAATCAATGGGATTCCAGAGAGTTTCACAAGCACCCCAGCAAGCGGCAGCTTCTGTTATCATCAGCACCCCAGAAAGGAGATCCCCAGGGAGTTTTCAGTCCTCTCTGCTACCCTCATGTAGCTTCCTGGTGAGTCCGGCTAATGCCCCGCTGGACAGCTTTGTAGTAAGTTTTGCTGGTACTCCAGCTGCAGCCCTGCAGGAGCATCTTGGTGAACTTCTTTGCCATCCAGTGGACACATCTCCATCCTTTCCAATGAGGTCTAAGTCTCAGCCATGAGGAAGGCCCTTTTCCCAGTTGATCCTCCTTTGTACATCCTGCCTCCATCCTCAAGTGATGGCTGTTCTATCTGCTATTCCTGTAATCTTTAGATTTTCATTTATCCCTCCAAGGAGTTAATATCCTGTTACTTCTTTATATCACAATATCTTAAAACACAATTCAATTCAAGCAGGAAAGGGAGGAAGAGTTCAGTAAGTTTCCATGTAATGGAACATTGTAGGAGTATGTGGCACCCTCCTGGGCGACTCAACTGCAACTTGGACTTTACCTTACAAACACAAACACTGTAGCCCAATCATATGTATCCTCATATTAATATGAAAAATTTAAAAAAATCTCTTTTCAGATAACTAGCATGCTTTCTCTTTCCTGATACAGCTATCGAGAGAGAACCTCCCATAGAGGAAGGTTACTTATACCCCATAACCCTGGGTCCTGTCCCCTGCAATAGGTGGAGTGTCTTCCTATCACTGCCGAAATCAGCCTCAAGGAAACAGAGCTCCATTATTAAAGACTAATTTCAGATTTTGCTGATGGGAGGGACAAGTGTCATTTCATACATTGCCTGACTCATTCAATGATTGCAGAAGAGAGGCGCTGTAACCTATAAATAAATAATTGGAGCTTCATTCCCCCAAACTGGGATGGAGCTAAAATGGAAAGGCATCATTATGTTTCCAATAAAGTTGTTCTCTCCATGCATGGACTGCTTAAACACATGGAAAGGGAGTGTGTCGTTATATAAACAAAGTCGTGTTGCAATTTAAGGAGGTTGAAAAGTCACACTACTAAAAATCTTGCTGCAGGGATTAAATATAATTTGGTTGATAACAACTGTTGTATGCATTTAATTTAGAAAGTGCTTACAAGAGACCAACTTTTAAGGCAAAATAATGGAAATGGACCTTGCTATGCCCTCTGAATCATCTGAAGTAATAATTAGGTCATGCTAATGAGCAAAAAACTCAGGATGGTACCAAAGCAATCAATACTGCAGTGTGCACTGAATTACTTTATTAATAATCTAAGAGAATTTGTTTCCCATGCAGACAAAATTTAGAAGGGCCATATTTTGGGTTATATTTTCCTGATGGCTTTTAAATTAAGTTTTATAGTGTGTCACAGCTGTCTGCATCCTCACCATTATCATTATCAGCAAACATTTAGCACACGCCCGCTGTGTACACAGCCTTGTGGGATTCATTAAGGGAGAAGAGCAGTAATTTCCTGCCCTTGAGACAGTAAAGGGGTAATTATTTACTCTGAGTACTCTAGTTAATTTACCAGTGGGCAGGAGGTCTTGGAACTCAAGGCTCTGACATTTCTGCACAATTTCATCATCATTAGAGCAGTAACATCAAAAATTTCTGAATTTGGTCTTTGTTTTAGATGATAAAACAGCACATTAGCGTATGGTACCAGAGTTAAGTAAAGTGTTGATTACAAAGTGAAAAGTCTCCTTTAAAAATACTGATGAATGTCGTTTAGTGCTTGCTAATCGATGTAATGATGATCTCGTGCTAAGTCTGTTCTAAGCAATCTGAGGAAACTGGAAAGGACGTACAGTTAAGGGTCAGAATCAGGAGGCAAACTTAGAAGCTTTGGCACCAAAGTCCATGTTCTTACCCACTTTGCTATTGGGTTTCACTAAACCCTCCCCCCACGTTTTCTATGGAACCCTCCAGAACTAATCACTACCAGTGTGGGGAGTGCATCCTTCTAGGTTCCATTGCATGTATTGAAATTTATGTGTGTACAAATACATCCATTTTTGAAAGTATATAAAGTGGGCACAATATTTAAAAATAGTTTTTCTTAAAAACTTACTTGGAGGCTCAGCGCCTGTGGCTCAAGTGGCTAAGGCACCAGCCACATACACCTAAGGTGGCAGGTTTGAATCCAGTCCAGGCCCACCAAACAACAATGAGGGCTGCAACCAAAAAATAGCCGGGTGTTATGGCAGGTGCCTCTGGTCCCAGCTACTTGGAAGGTGAAGGCAGGAGACTTGCTTAAGCCCAGGAGTTGGAGGTTGCTGTGAGCTGTGACACCACAGTACTCTACCCAGGGGGATAGCTTGAGGCTGTGTCTCAAAAAAAAAAATAAAAAATAAATAAATAAAAACTTATTTGGATATACAGTCACACACCACATAGCAATATTTTGGTCAATAATGAGCCACATCTATGATGGTGGTTATAATGAAGATGCCCTATACAAGTTTACAATTTTAATACTTGGTACCATATGTTTTTACTGTACCTTTTTATATGTAAATCCACAAATACTTACCACTGTGTTGTAATTGCCTACCTTATTCAGTACAGTAACCCACTGTATGGGTTCGTAGCCTAGGAGAAGTGGGTTATACCATGCCACCTAGATATGTAGCATCCTATAGCTTCTAGGTTTATGTAAGTACCTCTGTAATGTTTGTACAATGACAAGATCACCCAGTGATGCATTTTTTTCAAGATGTACCCCTGTAATTAAATCATTTTGACTATAATACCATATGTTCTAGGGGTTGTGTGTGTATATATAGTTTAATATTCTGTAATTTAGATGTGTCATTTGGAAATTCTAAAATTAATGAAAATTTTAGAAGTTTCCATTTTTTCTCTCTCACATATGATACTACATTGAGTATTCTTGTGTACTTCTCTTTGTATGTATGTAGAACTTTGGGGAAAGATATCTAGTAGTGAACTTGTTGGGTGGAAAGGTGTGTATGGTAATGTTTTTAATGCTTATCTTCACCTTTTAAAATGCTGTATTTTGATTACGTACAATACAAATATAATATCATCAGTATGTGTCATTCAATGTTTACTGAAGAGCTCCATCTCTTACTCACTTTTATGTGTCAGATTTCAAGTGAGAGAGAACAATGATTAATTTTCCTCTTTGTTTAGTACATCTATTATATCAGTGTATTCGAAAATCAACTTCTTAGTAAAGTTTTCTTGATACTGGTAATGATGTTTTATGAAAGCCACGACTCTACCTGTCTGTAATCCTTTCTCAGTGCACTTAACAAGATCCTCACTGATACAGAATCTCAGTGAAATTGTTGTAGAATTGTAGAATTCTGGAAATAACCTTTGATGTTCTTTTGTCTAAATTTTCCACATGTTGCCTATAAATGCATTGATTTTTTGACATATATTTATGGCTGCCATATATGAGCCTTCTTGATTTTAAGTTTAAAAAACGATTGTGTTCCTATAAAATTTTCTTTTGTAGTACAAATGTTTTATAAGAAAGATAAGTGACAATAAACAGTGAAGGTATTATGGTCTTCATTAGGTTTCTATTGCTAGAGTCGCCAGCCCTGGGCCATGGACCAATACTGGTCTGTAGACTATGAGGAAACAGACCACACAGCAGCAGGTGAGTGGCAGGTGAGGGTGGCCAAGTGTTGCTTCATCTGTGTTTATAGCTGCTCCCCATCATTCACATCACCGCCTGAACGCCACATTCTGTTAGGTAAGTGGGAGACTATATTCTCATAGGAGCACAAACCCTACTTTAAAATTCATACATGAAGGATCTAGGTTGTGAGCTCCCTATGAGAATCTAATGCCTGATAGTCTGAGGTGGAGATGTAATGAACTTGAATCATCCTGCAATCATCCTCCCAGCTCCCCATCTGTAAAAATGTTGTCTTCCATGAAACTGGTCCCTGGTGCTAACACAGTTGAGGACTGCTGTTTTATTGGATTTGTAATTCTGCTACATTGATCTCTTTTCTCATTTTCTTCTTCAATCCCCTGCCCCAACCAATACCAACATACCTTCAAGAATAAAAACATAAAAATGGTGGGATGTTGGTATGAAGGCATCAGTACCAGCATGTATTTACAGTTAGATTTTAACCTTCATCGGCTGTTTGTCTTTTGGGTGGGAGGAAGGGCATCAAAACCTCGATATTGTTTTCTCATGCAGTTTGTTACATTAGCAATATCTGTCACCTGAAATTTTCTAACATATATATATAACTATTTGGAAATGAATTTTAATTCTATGTTATAGCCAGCATCATGATTCAAGCTTCTAAATTAAATAATTCCTTGGAAACAGTTATGAATGATGAAGGCAACAAATTAATAGGTTTTTCTGTTATTAGAAAGAATAGGCTGTGTCAAGAAGCAAGCAGATGACAAATGAACAGCATGGATACCGCAAAGCTTCCCTTTTGTTCTGTGTTAAATTGTTATTGTTGCATACATACACATAGTTTAAAGGTCAAATAATTTACAAATTTTATAAGGAAAAAACCAAGAACCACCGCCACCCAAACACTTGTATTTCTTCCTTTACAAAAGCAATTTTTCATCAATTTTACTATTTAGTTTGATCATAACCTCCATGTCACTAAATAACAAGCATTATTTGTCCTTCATGGTGTTTCTGTTTCAGGCTGTGCTTAGTAACTTCTCATTTGTGGGGAAAAAAAGATGTTTAACTCTTTCCTTTCTTTACTATTACCTCTTGATTACAGTCTTTTTACTCTTTCCTCTAATACAATTTCATTTTGATTTTGGGAAAATATATTGTGATTATAGATGTATGAGGTTATTACATGTGAATTATCCAATTCTCATAGGTTCTAAGTTTGACGGTTAATATCTCTGACATTTCACTTTGACATTTCTTGTTTTATTTATATCAGTAAGGTACATCCCAATTCTTTTGAATGCACATTTTTGCTTGTGATTATCTCTTAAATTTTTTATGGAAATATCTGTGAAACCATCAACAAGTCAAAAATTGGTGTCATTTTCAAATATGAGTTCTGTTGTGGGACCAATGCAGCATAGGCAGCTTGAAATATCAACAAAATGTCTGGGAAGGATGTGGCTAACTAATGCAGCCTCTGTGATGATTTGAAAAGTCCTGTACTGGTGATTTGAATCTTGAAAGCTACAGTGGATGCAAATATATCTCAATCTACGTGTGAATTAGCAGCAAGGTTTGACATTGCTATTCTAACAGTATTGGATGATTTGAAACAAATCAGCAAGGTAAGAAATCTGGATTTATGGGTTCTACATGATTTAAATGAGTGTCAGAAGGGAAATCATCTCAAAGTCAGTCTTTTTTTGTTGTTATGACATAAAGCTGAATAATTTTCTACACTGTACTGTTATGTGTGATGAAAATGGATTCTTTTTGACAATGACAAGCATTCGGCACAAAGGTTGGTAAAGAAAAAGTGCTGAAACACAGTCCAAACCTAGATATTCATCCAAAAAAGCTGCTAGTATCTGTTTGGTGGTCCGTTCACCATTACAACTTCATGAAACCTGGTCATTGGACTACAGCAGATGTCTGCAGCAACCAATTGGATGAAATGATGAAGATGCTTGTGATTAAGCAGCCGAGATTGGTTCATAGAGACAGGCCAATCCTTCTGCAAAACAATTCTTGATCATATGTCACACACACATGCCACTTAAACTCCAGAAGCTGAATCTGGAAATTCTCTATCATCCACCATATTCATCAGACCTGCACCAACTGACTAGCACTTCTTCCAGGCCTTGGCCTACTTCTTACAAGGAAAAGTATTCAATTCTCCATCAGCTGTGGAAGCATCTTTTATGATTTCATCTCCACTTGCTTTCTAGGTTTCTTTGCTATTGGCATAAAGAAGCTACTTAAGCTGGTAAAGCTGTGTTGATGGTTTTCACACATACTCTGATTAATCGAACTGCTTCTTGTTTGAGATCTACTAACTTTTTGATTTAATCGGACATTTCATATCTGATGACCTAATATTAACAAAATTTTGCAAATACATTTTATAGTAAATTAGTGTAGGAACTACAGTAATTTTTTGTTTCCCACACCCAACTTTTATTCCTTGGTATTTATTATTTAGTCGTTTGTATTGCTACTGGTGTTCACTTGGTATTCTAATACTTTCTCTATACTTACCAATAATTCATTGTAATAATTAATTATTAATTATTAAGTAATAATTCATTACTTCTCTACACATTCTGCTGGGTCAGGTATTGTCAGTTTTATATTCCTGAAGATGTATTTTCTTATAGTTGGAAGTCTAAAGATTCTATATTTGATAATTAAATTTGATCATTTATTTGCTCGTTATATTTAGATTTATTTTACTGAAAGTGGTGGATATTTACATTTATTTATTACTCAAATAGAGTTTTAAGCATTCCCCACTTAATTAATTTAAATCAGGCTTTTGCTCAGGCTGATCTTGAACTCCTGAGCTCAAGCAATCCACTAGCCTTGGCCTCCCAGACTGCTAGGATTACAGGCATGAGACACTGCACCTGGCCCTGCGTTTTCCACTTTTTGAAAATAGTGTCACAAATTCCTGAAACTCTGGAGGTTTTAAAGATAGACTATATTTGGGGGAGGGAGTCTCTGCTATATTTCTTTATTCATTTCCTTTGTCTTTCCAAAATTTCATTATTATTCTCTATTCTTTTCATATTCACGTTTTTCTGAGTTTATATCTCTTCAAAGCCTTTTTATTAGTAGTATTTTAATGGTGCTAGAGAAGTAATACGTTTGTATTCAATGATAATTTTTATCTTATAGTCCTTGAGATAGTTTCTCTTAATGGAAGAACTGAAACCAATCTCAGTGATTTGGCCTCTACCATTTTTATTCATATATTTTCAGGTTATAGAACCTGAGAATGGAAGGCAGATCAAGGACTATAGTATAGCTACTCCTATGAACAGCGTCCTGCCAGGATTTGTGCCCATTCTTTGTCTCCTCATCAGTCCCTAAGGAACCATGAAAAAAATTGGGTTGAAGTTTGTCACATTGAGGAGGAGCAACCAAAGAAACAGGTAAAACACATCTTGTCATGTCTGAACTCCTCTAACCTTTTTTAATATCACATTATAGTTCTAACCATATTTTAAAGCAAATTAATCTCTTACCATGTCTGTGTTTAGTTAAATGAGAGCTTCTCCAATATTAGGAATTTTCTCTTCCAATTTTTGTAATCTCCTAGACTTCCCACACTGCTTGGCAAGAGGTTGGAACACATTGAATAATGTTGAATGAAAAAGACTAAACAGCAATCATCCCTGCAGTATCACTTGCAGGGCTGTACAAAAGCATCATTTTCTTTTTTAAGAAGGTGCTTAGTGGCAATTGATTTTGGCAGTGTCAACATATGCTGAAGTGCATGGATTTCATGTTAGCCAACTCATTCACTTCAAACTATTTAAAATTGATATGACTCACCACATGGCCAATTCAGATGTGACAATCATGATTTATTTTATGAACAGTAAAATGAACAGATTAAATGATTCACTTTGGCATCTAGGTGAAATATATTTATTTGAGGAAGTAGTGAATGGGGAAAAAAAAATCTCTGAATGTACCCTGAAACACCTGGTCAGATTGTTTTATTTTTGAAAGAAAGGAGTGACTCCTTGAAGAGATGATCTGAAAATGGATAGTAGAGAGAGAAAAAGGTAAAAGAAAAAATTCTAAAGATATTCTCAGAGTGACAATGTACTTTTTTGAAAAATGGGGAAACAGTTGCTGTTTCAAAAAAGTCCAGACTTCTTTCCCCTCTTCTTTCCTTTTCATGTGCTCACAGAGGTTTTAAAAGCAAACAATATCTAAAGCTTGGAATGATGATACAAAGGGTGAGTCTTGAGAAAACTCCCAAGTAAGGGCATTTATTTCCCCCAGGTAGCTAGAACAAACTCTGTGTTTGAACTGAGAGCTCTGATTTCTCAGCACGACAACAAAGGTGGCCCAGACATCTGGTGAATTTTGGGAGAGAGGGAGGTTGGTATTACGAAGTCAATACTAACTATTGTGTTTGCTCTCAAAAAGTTTAGTATTTTCCAATAATACAAGAACCAGACAATTAGCATATGAACATAGGAATAAATTTAAGCCTTAAGGGGGAAAGATGATTTGGGTATTTTCTCAATGTCTCCCGTAAGAGCATCCTTCCTGAAGAGCTCCTTAGGAAATTATGGAGGGAGAATGTGGCAACTTATTTTCCTTTTTCTTCTGTTTTAAACTTTCAACTGTCTTATTGATGTATACTTTATATATTAAATAATTCTCCCATTATCAATGTATAATTTGCTGATTTTAGTAGAGTTATACACATGTATTTGTGCAGCCTTCATCACAATCCAGTTTTGAAACACTTCTGTGACCACTTTAAAAATCCCTTGTGCTTGTTTATAATCAGTTACAACTTTTAGCCTCAGGAAAACAGTGATTGATTTTCTTTTTATGCAGATTTGACTTTTCTAGAAGTTTTATATGAACAGTATCATACATAACATAATTTTTGAGATTCATTCATGTGATTATATTATGAATTTAATCCTTTTCATTGGTATTATCCCATTTTGTACTTATTTATACTGCATTGTGCTTATTCATTCACAAATGAATGTTTGGATTTCCCCCGAATTTTATGGCTATCATGAATAATGCAGGTCCAGACATTTGCAAATAGGTCATTCTGTGGACATATGTTTTTATTTCCCTTGGGTGGATACCTTAAAGTGAAATTGCTGGTTTGTAAGTATAAGTTTTTTAAAATGGCTGTACCCCTTTTGCCTTCCTTTGAGAAACAGATGAGAGATCTAGTTGGGTTTTTTGTTTGTTTGTTTGGGGGTTTTGGTGCATCTGTGTTAGATTCCTCTTCCCACTGTCAACAAATTACAATAGATTTATTGGTTAAAAACTATACAAATACATTGCCTGACAGTTCTGGAGGTCAGAAGTTGAAATGGTTCTCTTGGGGGTAAGGACAGGGTGTCAGCAAAGCTGCCTTCCTTCTGCAGACTCTATGGGCAAATGTGTTCCTTGCCTTTTCCAGCTTCTAGAAGCCGCCAGCATTCCTTGGCTCCTGGACTCACTTCATTGCAACGTCCACTTCCATCCTCACATCTCCCTGACTAACACTCCTGCCTCCCTCTTATAAATCTTTTGCGATTTAACCCAAGAAAAACCTTCCCATTTTAAGATCCTTAACTTAATCATATCTACAAAGTTTCTTTTTCCAGGTGAGGTAACATACATATGGTTTCTGAGGAATAGACATGAGCATAGGAATAGGTGTTCATTATTCTGACTACCCACCCTTGCCAACATTGGGTATTTTTGTTGTTGTTATTACATCCATTTTCTGACTTCATTGTGGTTTTACTTTTCATTTTTATAACTAATGATGTTGAGCATATTTTTATGTACCTATTAGCTTTTAGTATCTCTTCTTTGAAAAAAGGTTATTAAAATATCTTGTCAATTTTCATTTTTTATATGTTAGCCACCAATTCTTGATCAAATATGATTTTTAAATGTCTTCTCCTATTACTTTGCTTGCCTTTTTATTCTATTAATGTAGTCTTTAGAATAGCAAATATGTATTTTTACTTTTGGTAAATTGTAATCAATCACTTGTCTACTATAAAACATGCTTTTAGTGTCCTATGTGGAAAGTTTTTGACTAACCCCATATCAAATGTTTTTCTCCATTGTTTCCTTCTTGAATTTTTATTCTAGTTTTAGTACTTATGTCTACAAT
Organism: Galagoides demidoff; assembly: GCA_963574575.1. Taxonomy (NCBI): domain Eukaryota; kingdom Metazoa; phylum Chordata; class Mammalia; order Primates; family Galagidae; genus Galagoides; species Galagoides demidoff. Next base: position 37,175 of record CAUYQV010002994.1, read on the forward strand.
GCATTTTGAGTAAATTTTTATGTGGTGCTTGTAAAGGAAGTAAGTTCATGTTTCAACATAAATAGGTAATTGTTCCAGAACCTTTGCTTGAAAAAATAATTATTTCCCCCATTGAATCACTTAGCCTCTGTGTAAAAACTCTATTCTGTTAATAATCTGTATACCTATCCTTGTGAAAAAATACAATGCTGTCTTAATTATTATAGCTTTAAATTAAGTTTTAAAATCAAGTATTGTGCATTCTTTATGATCTGCATTTTCAAAAATTACTTTGTCTGTTTTTACTTCTTTGAATGTCCACATAAATTTTATGATTAGCTTGTTGATATAGCAAGAAAAAAAATGAACGGGACTTGGATAAAGATTTCATTGACTCTATAGATCTATTTGGGGGGAAATATCCTCTTTCCATTATTGAGGTTCCAGTCCATGAATATGATAAATCTCTACATTTATTTAATTTTTCTTAAAATTTTCCCCAAATACTTTTTACTTTCAATTTATAGATCTTTGATGCCTTTGTTAAATTTAATTCTAAGTATTTTATACCATTTAATGTTAATGTCAATGGAAACATTTTCTTAATTTCATTTTTTCATTGTTACTAGCATTTATACAAAATCTATTTGTGCATATTAATCTTGTGTCCTGTGATTTTAATAAACTGACTTATTGGTGCTAATATTTTTTTGAATATAGATTTGTTAGGATATTTTTAAAGATCATGTCATCTGTGAATAAAGATAGTTTGGATTTCTTTTTCTTACCTTGTTTCACTTCCTAGAATCCAATCTGCAGTATTAATAGAGGTGATACAGACGTTCTTCTATTATTCCCAATCTTAGAATATATTTAGTTTTTCACCATTATGGATGAGGTTGGCTTAGTTTTTTATGTTTTTTTTGTTTTGTTTTGTTTGCAGATCTCTTTTTGTTAAGGAAGCTTCCTTTAAAATTTATTGAGAGTGTTATTTTAATCATTAATTTGTTGCTGGATTTTGTCAAATGGTTTTTTTTGAAGGTATCCTGATGACATGTATATCTGGGTGGGTTGGTCTTTTGTTCTATTAATACTGTGTATTATATTAATTTACTTTTCAGTGTTACACCAGTATCACTTTTCATTTTAACCAGTATCTTGATTTTCTGGGATCCGGGGATAAAAATCGCTTGCTCATGGTATATAATCTTTTTTACATGTTCCTAGATTCAGTTTGATAATATGTTTTAAAGGATTTTAGCATTTATTTTCATGAGGGATATTGGAATGTAGTTTTCCTGAGTCATCTTTGCTATCAGGGTAATATTAGCCTCATAAAACAAGATAGAAAGTGTTTCCCACTACTCTATTTCTGAAAGAGTCTGTGTAATATTAGTATTATTCCTTCTTCAGCAATGAAGAAACTCTATGTCTTTATGTGACCTACATTTATTCATTTTTTAATATTTCTCTTTGAAAAATTTTGGTAATTTTTGTCTCTCTAGGAATTTGTCTATTATACCTGACTTGTCTAATTTGTTGGTATATAGTTGTTTCTGATATTCCCTTAATGTTTTGTAACATCTGTACTGGTGTTCTTTTTTTTAATTCCTGATTTTGATAACTTATGTCTTCTGCTTTTCTTCATCCATCTAACTAAAAGTTTATTAATTTTTTTTTCAGAGAATCATCATTTGGTATTTTTTGTTATTTTTCTCCTTTCTTCTTTATATTTTCACTTTGAATTTTATTATATAGTTCTTTTCCTTTACTTTGAATTTGTTTGCTCTTTTTTCCTAGCTTCTCAGGGTGAAAGCCTGGGGCTTCCATTTCAAATAGGCATATGTGATTTATGGAATACCACATATTTATGAGAATCTGTTCCCTTTTCTTCAGTTTTTTCTAACTCCTTTTTTAATTGGATAATTTCTATTTATCTCTTCTGTCTCAGATTTGCTACTGAACTCATATTGTGAATCTTTCATTATATTTATTATACTTTTAAGCTCTACATTTAAGTTTGTTTTTTTCATACTTATTGAGACTTTCTATATCTCAATAAAGAAATACTCTAATCTTTATTGAGACATAATGTCTCTATTAGCCATTGTCATTAAATTTTCTTTTCATTTTTCTGAACATGTTGCCTTTATTCTTAGCACACATTTCTAATGGAGAGGCCATTTTGAATTTTCCTACTCTTTTTACTTGATGCTGTACCAACTTTTCAAAAATAAGTCTCAATTTGTTGTCTTCCTTTGGTTAATTTCAAGACCATTAAGCAGTTTTTCTTGTTAGTTTTTTCTAGTTTTATTCTTAGTTTTTCTTGAGAGGATTTGCTGAACTCATTATACCACCATAAGAGAATTTCTTATATATTTCTTCTTGGTTAATGTAACCCGTGGCTTACTCTACATTTGATTTGACTCTTTTTTGGTACAACTGGGCACTTGCTCTTATAAGCTCAAGAGAAAAAGAATGTCCTTCCTTATAGTCTTGACTTACCAAATTGTGGCATTGACTAGAGATTAAAAATATTTAGCCATATTAGTCCTTTAACACTTTATCTATAATATTGGCTGAGACCTTTCATTTGCACCTAAGCGACTGTATTTTTATAAAGAGGACTAAGAGTTATTTATCCAACACTGTCTTGGTAGTACTGTCAATACTGAGTGATAAATGATTGGCAGTGACATTGCCAAATATAAACCATTAGGAGAGGCATGCAGTGACTTCTGAAACAGTGCTTGCACATGAAATGCATTCATTTCCTCTTCCTCTGCAAAGTGTTTAATCAAATAAGTCATTTTTTTCTGGAATTAAATATAATACAGGGTATTGTTTTAATTATCTATTTCAAGTTTTCTGACCACCAGTGGAGGAGATAAACTTTCTGGAAGTAGGAGAAAGAGGGAAAAGAGAAATATAAGGAGGTGATTATCATCAGCATGGCATATTTTGGAACCCATTGCAAAGTCTATTTCATTACTGTGCCATGGATCATTGTCCTCATAAAAAACGATGATAGATACATTTAATAAATTCTTTGAAATAGGAGGATACTGTATTGTCATCCATCATCCCCAGTGGGCTCTCCAGAATCCTTTGGACTATAAGTATAACAAATTACTTTTCCCTCAAATAATGTAGACTCTTATTTTAAAATGTGGGTGTCTGTATCTCTTTTTTATATTGTAAAATAACTTTCTGAAGAATAGGAACCAGTGCTGTCAAATCTACTTTTCTAAAGCATCTAACACTGTGCCATATAAAATTGAATGCTTTATTCTTTTCTGATAATGATAAATTTAACAATGCCTTCTTATTGAAACTCAAATATATATAGAAATGTGGTAATTTATCAGCAGCAGTGCCATTATGGAGCACACAAAGAATTCCGGGCAAGAGAAAAATTAAGAATTGTTTCTAATGGGCAAATAGGAGATGATTATGTCTGAGACATAAAAGATGAGAGTACTAACTCAGGAATATAAATGTATAAATGTATACCCAGAAGCTGGTATTTTTTTTAGTCCAATAGATGGGTGTGAGAGAGAGATAGGAAAATAAAATAAAATAAAATTGGGATACAATCCATGAAAAAATATGGTGCTATACAAGGCAAAACTGAGGCCAGAATTTAGAGTGCCTGTTCATATACTATACTGGTGGACTTTCAGTAAGTGAAAAGCTGTAAGTGGACAAATAGGCAATGGATGGTTTGGAAGATCTGACAACATGTGCCCGAGTTATTGGGGAACTGAGACGGGGTCAGTAAAACCAGCCAGTCTGGGTATTTTTTTACTTTACTTGAGATTGAGAAATTATGTAACAGGAGGAGGGAAGCTACTTCAATTCTCAAAATACTTTTGTGGATAATTGACAGTTATTATTTTAGTTTGCAAATGGCCTGACAAGAAATAAGAAACTTCCATACCCAGGATAACATGCTCAAGTAGAGAAAGAGATGAACTTGCCAAAGAGTTCAATCAACAACTCATTATTAAACAATATGTCCCATTGAACTGATAGTTAAGCCAAAAACAATGTTTATAATCATAAAATAGAATAGTTTACAAATAAGGAAGTCAATTGAAGAAAATAGCAGACTAAAAGGTCATATTTTATATCAAATATCAATTTTGTATGGCCTTTTCTTTTTTTTTTTTTTTTGCAGTTTTTGGCTGAGGCTTGGTTTGAACCTGCCACCTCCAGTATATGGGGCCAGGGCCCTACTCCTTTGAGCCACAAGCACTGCCCTGGCCTCTTCTTTTTTTTTTTTTTTTAGAATTGGGTGTTACAGAAAATTATTTAAAATGTTTATTAAGAAAATTTGTAAATGTAGGTTTTATCATTTTAACCAACATTGAGTGGATAGGAGAGGATGAACAGCTTCCACGTAAAGGCAGACTAAAAATCAACAGTTTTTAACCCACCATGCTCATATTATCAAGTCCCTGGTCCTTGATAGAACTTCTTTCCTTAAGACTCGGGATCTTCTGAGGATAGGGGGTGCGAAGGAATCCCCTCTTCTCCTCTGTACCATCCTGTCAGGCCCCCTACCAATCAGGTATTATTTGGTATCCTATTCAGGCCAGAAAGAGTGAGCTTCTGGGTATAACGAGAAAGGGATTGTTATCAATTCCACAATGAAAAAGCTTAGAGTAATAGGAACAAACATGGTTTTAGACAAATAGGTTTCTATCCCAAAGGAGAAAAGGCCTCAGGTAATCTCAGCTTTTCTTAGAGCTCTCAACAAGCTGGCTATCCCTGGCATTCCTGTGCCAGGCACCAGAGCCACGTCCTTCTGTCTTCTGCAAGACAGTTCCTAGGCTTGGGTGGATTTCAGCTGCTCCTCATGGCAGTCACCTCCCCCACTTTACATTCTGCCTACTGTTGACTAATCTCTAAGGAAGTCTCTCAGTATGAAGAGTTTCTCACAATTTCACACCACCACCTACACCTGATACTGCCCTGTTACTATTTGGGTAGGATATTTGTTGGTACCTAGCCAGTTCATACCAGATAAAAACAAAGCATACACAATTTATAGGGTGTACTTGGACTTCCATGTTAAGATTCAGAACACTAATGATGATTTTATAACAAAATATTCACTACTTTACATAGTAGTAAATATATGAAGTTATTGCTTTGTTTATGCAAAATAAGTTTTCTATTTATAAGTACGTTCAGAAGAGCTTTTACTAAATTTATAAATGAAAGACATGTAAATGATTGTTAAAGGGAAATAAAAGATTTCTTCAAATATCTCTGACCTCTGGTAATTGAATTCATGAAGGAGAATTGCTATCTATAATCTCTCTATACCTCCTCGTAAGCCACTTGTTTCTCAGCTGCATTAATCAATATTCTTACCTACATGGAATGTTTCATTTGTCATAATTCCACACATCAAACAACTGGGGAGGGTGATAGTGCTGGGCCTAGTAGCTTAGGCGTCTAATAGAACAATAACACAGAGCAGATGCACTTACCAGCATGACATTTCTGAGGCCCTGGGTGTGCTTGTGCCACCAGGTTTCTAAGAGGAGTTACCAGAGACCAGAATAGAACAATTGTTTATTCACCTGGCCTTTCAAAATTTATTAGAGCCTAGTCATGCTCATTTCTATAAATATAAAATGAAATTGCTCCATTCATTTTAAGCTTTGATTCAATCACTTTACCTGAGAAGAAGTATCAATATCATTGTGTAGTAATACTATATTTGGTGGGGCAGGAAATAAAAGAAGAGAAAAAAATAGAATACTGGGAGTTCCAAGTATTGAGTCAAATAGCGATCTGGGCTACAGTGTTAGTTTCTGAATTATTTCAAAATCCAAAAAACAGTGATAGTTAAATTATAAAAGATTTTGTAATATATATTATTTACATATGTATACATTAATGTATCTATGTAGTGTGTATATATATATATGTATACATATAGACTTATGTATATTTGTAACAACTGGTAGATTATTCTTTTAAGCTACCAGCATTTTTTTAAATGGTAAAATCCACTTTATTTGTTTAATCATAGCTGTGTACATTAATGCAATCATGG
>CAUYQV010003009.1:0-22650 GCA_963574575.1 Galagoides demidoff
ACAGGCGCCCGCCACAACGCCCGGCCATTTTTTGGTTGCAGCCATCATTGTTGTTTGGCGGGCCCGGGCTGGGGATTCGAACCTGCTACCTTAGGTGTATGTGGCTGGCGCCTTAGCCGATTGAGCCACAGGCGCCGAGCCAATAGTTTAAATCTACTATTAAGATGTATTACTCAGGAAAATATATATACATTTTTAAAATTATTTAAATCATTAAATCATTCATTGACAATTTATCTAGTCACCCCAGAATACTGATGAAGGTGTGCAAGGAGATTAACATTTTCATGCTTGCTAACACACCATCTTAAACACATGGATCAAGGAGTAATTTTAATTTTCAAGTAATGGAATTTAAGAATTATATTTTATAAGGCTATAACCAGCATAGATCACAATTTTTCTGATGAATCTGGGTCACCCTACTGAAAGGGTTCACTATTCTGGAATCACATCCTACTGGGAGATCTTTTGTGCAAGGCAAAATCAATCTATGTGACAAACTTCATCATTGTCTTATTTCAAGAAATGTCCATAGCCACCCAATTTTCAGCAACCCCTCCCGTGATCAGTCAGCACCAAGATTCTGGAAGACAAGATTTCTTCTATCAGCAAAAAAGAATAGGACTCTCTGAAGAGTTAGATGATAATTAGCATTGTGGGGCAATAAAGTGTTATTTAATGAAGGTATGCCCCCCCCTTTTTTAGACATGATGCTATTGTGTATTTAATATACTACAGTATAAACATTAGTTTTAAGTGAACTCAGAAACAGAAAACTTTATGTGACTGGCTATATTTGCTTTAATGTGGTGGTCTACAACTGAACACATATTATCTCTAAAGTATGCCTGGATGACTACAGCATTTGTTGAAAAAAAAAAAAACATGTAAGCAGTGGGCATAAATTGGCCAGGAATCAAGACATAAACAGGAGTGTGATTTCCAATAATTTTCATAAAAGTGACCAAATACCTGTGTGTTCTAAATGCTATGGTATTTAAGTAAATTGTGGAAATGTGGCATAATTACCACTTAGAAATGGTAAATTATTTTCTTCAGGTTAAAGCAAAATTCTAAGTTTATGTGTCAATTGTCATAATAGATGCACACTTGAAATTAAATGTGATATTCCTTCTTACATCTTAAATTGCAAATGTTATATAAATGAAGGTCCAACTGTATAAAATGGCAAAATGACGGGATGGTTACAAGACATTGGATTATGGGTCAAGGGACCTGAGTGAAATATATGATTTGTGGAGTAACATATTAAATAGGTTAACCATGCCCCAAATTGTGTTTCAAAGTACTTTCAACTCTGCCTGTAGGAGTTCAGTATCAACCAATCAAATAGATTATACCTCTCAAATTAACAGGACAAAAAATGGCATTGTCCTTAGTATGGTTTGTGGATAGGGCAATGAGATTTGGGGGAGTTTTTCACAATATTTGCAAAAAGCCTATGCTTCAATAATTTCATTTCATTCTAAACAAATATTTACAAATCACTTTTCTTCTTTTTTGAATAAAAATGTTTTCCTTTTAAAATAGCTTAGAGATACATTAGCTTAACCTAACTAAGTAGCAATAATTTAAGAAATACAGGCCAACTTCTTAAATAGCAGGAAAGGGTTTCTTTAAGTAGAGGATCCTTTTTAAAGATCCTCAAATCATATTCTGTTCACAGATACAGTCCTGATAATAAAGTTTGCTAGCATGTGAAATACAACAATTTTTTTGATAGAGCAGGTAGGTGGGGTCAAGGAACAATATTTGGTAGAGCCACAATTTAAGCCCTACTGTGTTAACAGTGTCTGGACTCAGTACATGAGGTCTGACAACTAAGTTTGCAAACTCATCTTAGAAAAAGTGCTACATACATCATTGCTGAATATCACTACAGTCACCTTTGAAGTCTTCCCCTTGGTAATTGACATACAAAATGCCATCTCTTAGTCCACCCTTCAAAGTGATTTTGAACACTTTCTGGAATGGCCATCAGAGTTGAGGTTGCACTGCACACAAAACATTCAATAGCAACAGTAAACACAACTCACAGGACACTGCCACACATTGACAGGAACATAGTTGGGAGACACTGGTGTACCAAGTTTATGAAATCTTACCAAGTCATTTTTACAATGCTGCCAGTGTATGTGCACAGTGGCAAGTTTGCAAACTTAATTGTGAGACCTCATATATTTATTGATCTTTTCTCCTGTTTTAATTGTTCAGTTTACATAAATAAAGCCCAGATAAAATTTTCCCTAAATAAATAATATAGGTAGAAAAATTGTTTCTACCTATATTAATTATAAATTAAGTGTGCTGCCTGGTTTTATATATAAAGACAAAAGACTAAATGCCAACCTTTGTAGAATAACTGCCTTGTACCTATTCTTAATAGCCAAAGGTGGCTTTAGAAATTATTTTTAAAAATTATCCTAACTCAGTGCTAGATTACTGTTGACAAATTTCTGTATCTGTAAGTATGTACTATAAGCTTAGGCTGGACAAGTATTTGGACCTCCATGTCTGGGAATTATGCCATCAATACCCACAGTTGATTCACATGTTTTTTTGGCTCTTTCCCCTCATGCCATCTGCGAGCTTGGCAAAGTGCCTACTTGCAAGTTGGGCAGACCTGTGCCAACATAATGGAATTTCAATGGGTAGTACATAGAATGCTGCAAGATATAGTATTTTATAAAGGAAAACGTGCTTCAAGGGGCACCACATTGGTTCAACGTATGGCCCACCATGGGTACCTAAAGAAAAAGGGTGAAAGAAGCCCTGGAATCTGCAGATACTTCCGAGTGGCAATAAAAATAATAACACTGTGGAAATCTCTGTGCAAAGTACTGAGCGAAAATATCTTCCTACTCTTTATGGTTTGATATATTTAAATAATAAGTAGTATGTGGATTCTCCGTGATAACATTGATTAGCCAGAGACCACTGAGATTTTTTTACATGACATATTAAATATTTCAGAAGCTTTCTTGATAGTATGCTCAAGGGATTTAAGTATTTCCTTAAAACTGGCAATATACACTGTAGAAAATATCACAGCCTAAATGCACCTCTTTTTTTTGAAAGTTTCATTATGTCGCCCTTGGTAGAGTGCTGTGGCATCACAGCTCACAGTAACCTCTAACTCTTGGGCTCAGTGATTCTCTTGCCTCATCCTCCCAAGTAGCTGGGATATAGGGATCCACACAATTCCCAGCTTTTTTTTTTTTTTTAATTGCAGTTGTCACTGTTGTTTAGCAGTCCCTGGCTGAGTTTGAACCTGCCTGCCTCGGTGTATGTAGCCGGCACCCTAATCACTCTGCACTCTTAATTTTTGAGGACCAGTGACTGACATGCTAGGCTTTGGTATTGCCATGAAACATACCGAAAAATAATTTTTTCTTTATTTTCAAGGTGAATGAGTGAGACTTATAATATAGATCTATATAGTTATTTGGGTTAAGCATACTAGGCTAGGTTATGCTGCAACAACAAACAGGACCCCAGCTCTGACTACAATAGAAGTTACTGTGTTCTATCATGTCCATTGGTCAAGCCAGTTTCCTTTAAAGTATCCAGGCATCAGACACTTGCAGATAGTACCTCTGCCATATTTGTAATCATAATATGAATACAAATCTGTATATCACCGTAGTATCATCCAGGGTATAGACAGAATAGGAAAGAGGACAAAAAGAAGGAACCCTGGATACACAGCTCCTCCCAGCCAGAATCCATACATATGATCTCCGCTTATGTCCTCAAGCTAGAGTTAGCCACTGGCCAACTTGCTGGGAAAGGCAACACATGATAGGATATCAGGGAGTACCAGCAGCCTGCACCGTAGCAGGGAATGGCAGCAGTCAGTCTTCTTTGTATGTGTGGAAAATCCAAGGGAATAATGATACCTCTGTTCGCAGAGTCCTGGACTGGCAGGAACTCAGGGATCCCAGGCGTGATTGCCTCAGAGGCTAGTGCATGGCTCTCTACTTCTGTGGCCCCGGTGCCTTGCACAGTGTATGCCACATCTTGGGCTTCTGAATGAGTGAATGAAAGCCAAATTCCTATTTTACCTGTCAGATTAGAAGAGATTAAGTGACTTACATGAGTTCCCAGAATCAGCCACATCATCTGACTCCCAGTATAGCCCCGTGTCAATGTACGGAAACTTTTTGTGTATATTGTCTTCCTTTGTGTATAAACAATTTGAAGCTAGATAACCTGATTTTTACCTTTAAGAAATGGTTAAGAAATAACTTTTGACTGTAGGAGTTTGTTATTTTGCCTCCTCCCAAGTTTTACTTTACACACAGGTCTGGACTTGCTCTGAGCTTGCTCTGCTGAGTCAGGACCACACCCTTCATGTGGGTGAGTTTGCATCTATCGATTAGTGGGAGGCCTGGAATTTTGCTCTTCTCTAATCTGAAGATTCTGCCAAATCTTTATTCTAAGTTCCCAGGAAGTATGGTTAGTCATAATGTGTTGCCTTTTGGAGGTGCCTGATACACATTGTGAGATGGAGAACATAGATCCAATAATACCAAGGCCTTGTACAACTTACACTTGAAAATATTAGGCAGACCTACAAAAATGTGTGGGCATGGCTAAAAGTGAGAACATTTTAAATCACACTATGGTAATGAAAGAATATTTCTCTGTCTTTAGAATCCGCAGTGAAAAGCCCTGGAAAGTAAGGAAACGCACTGTATATTATGCGAGGGGTTAGTGAATTTACATGAGGAAGTAGTAAACAAACAGATAGATCTTGTGTTGGAGCATCATTCACATTTTGTACTGCTCCAGTATTTCTTACTCCTATATTTTCTTGAAGAAGTCTGTGAAAATGTGTTTTCTGTTTCAAGAAGGATCTAAAGGGTATTAAATTATAGCCGAAGGCAAATAATTATATACAAGTACATTTCAGCAACAATTCTTAACTGATTTTTTTGAGGTAAATGCTAGGTGTGAGGATTGAGCATTTTCAAAACCTTTACAAGGCAGCAAACTTGTGACAGGCAGAAAGTCTGCTTTAGGTAAGACAGGATCAGGGCAAGGGTGGGGAGTCAGGTTAGACAACCTTAAAACAAAACAAAATAAAATTTTAAAAACACGAACTGAATAGGACATGAGGGTAGGGAAGGGGCCATTATAGATGAGCACACTGGCCTTGAGTGTGGCATGGTGTCAAGGAAAAACATTATAGCTGTATCAAAAATGGGGGCTGGTTCTTCATTTCTGATCTGACAGGGGTTCAAGTCTGGCTCTTGCTACTTTGAAGATTTGAAAAAGTCTTATCACGTTCAAGGGATGACTATAGGACTATTAAAATTTTCACTGACCACGTTTATTAATCTAAATTGTTTACTTGAGGGAAATTATTAGTATTTAGTAGTAAATTGACTAGTATAAATAGAGTCATTCTTAGAAGTTAGTTAAAATACTCATGAGTCTCTAAAATAAAGATCCATTTCAAGTCAATGATAAACTTTTTTGTGGGAATCATGCCTTTTTTCTATTTAGTTTAAGGAAAAATGTTACTTTCTGATAATTCTTTTTGTTTTCATATGCCAATAACTTCTTATGGATGGATGTGACTACCCCAGAACATTCATTTACTTAAAAAAAAAAAGAGTAAATCAGTGCTTAAAATTTTACGTTATCTCCATAATAATACATCTCACACAGATGAATGACATGTCTATGAATTACAAGGAAAAAGTTATAAGGAAAAAAGTCAACAAGTTCATTTCTAGATGCTTCTTAGCTGTGAACCCCTAACCACTCTTTATTTGTCAATACTGAACTTTAATGAGTCCGGATAAGAAGCTAGTCAATGGATATCCATTTAGCTAGTGACAATCTGAACTCCAGCTGATTGTCCTAGCAGCTGTGTGACTTCATTACCATTAGAAAGGCGTACAGCCAAGCCAGCTGGGATCCAAACCAGCTTCTCCATACACAGAGCACATCTATTTGCTGGTTTACACATCAGAATTACACAGGCTCCATGAAAAGTTTGGAGTGTAAAATAGAATCTGCATAAAGATTTAATTTAAAGGGCTGATCATTACTATGCCAAGTACAGCTAGTTTGTTTTGTTTCTACTATGATATAGTATATTGTGGTTGTTTTCGGTTCTTCCATAAATGCAGGCTACATGCAAAATTTGCATTTAGATACCAAACATAACTGCACATCATAATTTCCCAGTTAAGAAAACATCTTTTTGGTTGTGTTTGTTTTAGTGCTTACAACAGTGCATTTTCATTTTCTAAGACAGCTTTAATAGAAAACAGTTTCAGGAACTTGTTAATAGCTAGTTTAGCTTCCATCTGTCCCCACTTTTCTATCCCTAATGCCACTGTTTGGATCAGGCCTCTGTTAAGTCTCCTTCAGACTTTTGCAAAGGTTTTCTAACTGGACTTGGGTCTCTAGTCACTCCCTGCCTTATATTAGTATTAGAAAATTGCCTTAAATCACATCCCCATTGCCTGGAGCAGCATTTTATAGTATATTCCTTGGCCATCTGTGCCTGAAACAACTGGAACCCATAGCAAATGGAGCCTAGAAGTGGATGGATTCTTAGCCTCATCCCAGACTCACTGAATAAATCTAGAAGTAATCTTCTTTATATGAATTTTGGAAAATCACTTCTATAATGAAGGTATTGCAGGTAATAATTCACTTATCTCAAGAGTGCTTCCCACTTAATTAAATTGTTAAAAGAGTGTATCTTATGTATAATTGAGTCATGCTATAAATTAAAAATATATAAAAAAAAGGTTAGATAAATATAGATCATGCTATAAATTAAAATATGTAAATATAGATATAGATCTGCTATAAATTAAAATATGTAGAGATATAGATTATGCTATAAATTAAAATATGTAAAAAAATAAGGATAGATAAATATCCAGGCAGTGTTACAGAAGAGAGATGTCAGAAGGTTAAAATCACCACCTTCTCTTTAGGACCATGCAATGAACAGGATGATTAGTCCCTGAAGAAGAAAACACAGAGATACGGAGCTGGTTTCTGGAAAAAATTTTAAGAAGCGAGTCTCACCAAAATGTCTCTTTATAAGAACAATTACTATAAGGAAGCTTCAGCAGTAGATCTAGCAAAGATAATGAAATAGACACGAAGTGTATTTTTTTAACAGTTGAGCAGCAAAACATGTCACTTATAGAAATTAGATTCTGGAGGGGCAAAAGACCCAAACAATGGAAAAACAAACAGAAGCTCTTAGTTATTGAAAGGGAGTTAAAAGTCCAAGGGCAGAACAAGTCCTTTCAAAAGTGAAGCTGTCTAGTGGTTCTTTTGTTGATTCTATTTCCTGTAAGTTAATTGATTCTTCAAGACAAGCTCCTTCAAGATCAGAGTAGTGAGTCTCTTGGGTGAAGGAGACAACAATACTGAAAGCCAGAATACTGGCTACGTTTTTTCAGAGGAGGTAGGAATCGTGGTGGGCTTTGAGGGATTGATGCAAACAGCAAGAGAGTTTTATAGTTGGGGTGCACTGTGATAAGAATGGAGGTCTGGATTATATCATAGTTTTAGTGATGATGCATAGACATTTTATAGATAATATAAATCAAATCTCAAATTGAAATTTGTGATCTTTGTATTTCTATCAACCGTCTTTAGGACTCCAACTTTTATTAATACATTTTAGGGTCAGCAAAGTAACTATTACCAAAAAGTATTTCAGAATCATAAATTAATACACAAATGACAATAGTGTTGTGTTTGGCTTTTTAAAAAGTAATCTACTGCACAATATTATTACTTAGGAATGTAATGGCTCAAAACAACCATTTTATTTTGGCACAGCTTTGTAGGCTGAGAATCTGGAAATTGCACAGCTGGGTGGCTCTTCCTGGATTCATGAGCATGAGCTCTTTTTGGCAGATGGGGTTGAGGATCCAATTCTGTAAAAGTTTCTTCCCCTTCATGTCCATTACCATGATTTTGCTTGGCCTTTCTCTCTCTTCAGGATGGAAAAGCCTATATCTCCTCACCAAATGGAGGCCCCAAGGTAGTTGTATTTCTTATGTAGAAGCCACCGTACCCAAATTTTAAAAGACACAGGGTGGAAGCCTCAAGGCCTAGAATGTCATTTCCATTACATTCTGTTAGTCAAGTCCACATACGAGAAATGGAATTATACTCCACTTTCACTGGAGTGTGATGTGTATGAACAGGTAGGGAAAGAAAAAGTCACTACTGAGACAAGCTACATTGTCTATCCTCCTGCACCTCCAAATCTGATGCAATTCCATAGGCAAAATAGGCTCCCAAACACCCTCATCTTACCCCATTATAGCGTCTGTTCAAAGTCTAGACCCCACTATTTAAATCTCTATCAGTGATGCTCGTGAGTGTACTCCTCTGATACAGCTCCATGTGTATGATTCTTCTTGAAATAAAGGCTTAATAACTGAAGAGGCAAATTATCCACACCCCATAAATACACCCAACACAAAATGACATAGGGTGATTATCCACACCCCATAAATACACCCCATAAATACACCCAACACAAAATGACATAGGGTAATAGTAACAGACACTTCCATTCAAGAGTGAGGAAATGCAAAGCACATAGCAGCCCCTAGGTTCATAGCAATTCGGAAACCCAGCAGAACACATACTTTCATTTTCTTGTTTATAACCTAGTTTGGCTTCCTGGACATGATTCTCTGGGCTCTTTTTCTGCTGTCTGAGTCATTATCTTTTCCAGAGAGAGCTATCCGTGTTTTTTCATGAAGTAGTTTTCTCAGCCTGCTACCTTCTCAATGTAGGTTGAGGGTTCAATTACCTTTCTTCATTTTGTACAATCTCTGTCCCTCTCAGCCAAACTAGAAGACTTCTTATAAAAGCTTTATGTGCTCCCTATATATGAAATTCTAAGTCCATTACATTGGATAAGAGCCCTATCCACACACCTCTTCCTGATGGATTTTTCTCTAATGTGGTTGCCTATGAGGCTGCTGTAGGACAGTGCCCTTAAGTTTCTTAAAAACCCTATTAATTGGCAGAGTCTCTAAAGCACACTTTTAAAAGCTTCAGAAGTCCAACCAAACAGACTGTCAAATATTTTTGAGGTCTTAACAAATAATCTTACAGTCATAATCATGTGATTTTTGTACCCTAAATTCATTTGTTAAGAGTAGTACATTGGATTTCATCTTTTCCTTGAAACCAAATCTTACTTTGAGGATCTTGTATTGGGGATGTCTGAGGATGAGAAACAGTTTTATCTTCAAACTATATCAAGCTCATTAATATTTTCTCTAACTTTTTCTTTAGAACTTATAAGTTCCTTTATCCTTTTCTTCTTTGTTTGCTAATATTGCAGTTGGATGGTGTGAGTAGACACTTTTGTACATTTTAGTTATAAATTTTTGCCTCTAGTTCCATGAGTTTATTAGATGCCATTTCTCTTTTACATGTAACAAGAGACAATAATATTATTAAACATTTCACCACTATACAACAGAGCTCTCCCTTTTCTCTAGTCCCTGACATTATTTTTCTGACTATCACTCAATATGTTACCGAAAAACTCCTTGAGGCCCTGAGAGTTTCTGTCCATCAGCCATTTCTAAACCAATTTCACACCTAACTACCAGGCATCATGTCTATAACACCACTAGACTGCTTATCATTATCTTAAGGAGTAGTAGTATTTATTATTTATTTTATTACTGTTTGCAGTAATAGTGGGATGAAAATGATGGAGGTTAGGAGATTTTATCAAATACATGGAAATGCTACTAAAAATACAACTTGTACTGTTGAGCATGCCACTTGAGAAAAGATTGTAACAAAAGGAAAGCATGGAACTGCTGAGTCTTGTCCATTTTCTTACCTTCAACCTTTACTCCAGTATTAAACATAGAATAAGGAGTCATTGAAGAAGCAAATTAATAATAAATAGTGAACAACTTTTAAATTCTATTAAGTATTTTATTTGAGAGACTGTTCAATAAAAATAACATGAAAACATTTAGAAATTTTCTATCAAAAAGGTAAAGGCTAAGATACTTCATTTATTTTTTTATTTGTTGTAACATACTTTTTTTTTAAAATATATTTTTTATTTATATTTTTTAATTTTAGGTTAATGTGAGGGTACTAACAACCAAATCACAATATTTGAGTTTGTTAGGTAGAGTCCCTCTTATAGCTATGTCCTGCACCCACAAGGTGTCCCATACACCCCGACATTGTACCCAATCATTGGGAGCACCCTAACTCCCCTTTTTGCCCCCCTCTCTTCTCCTCCCTCCTTGTACCCCTCCCCCAACTTGAATTGACATGAGTTTTCCTCATATGTGGGCATTACTTAGATTGTCTACTGGCTACATACTAGTTTTGAGTACATTGGATATTTGCTTTTCCATTCTTGCGATACTTTACTAAGAGGAGTGTGTTTCAGTTCTCTCCAGGTTAATACAAAAGATGTATGACTGAATAGTATTTCATGGTATGCACATACTATGGTTTGTATATCTATTCCTGAATTGATGTGTAGTTAGGTTGTTTCCATGTCTTGGTGATTGCAAATTGAGCTGCAATGAACAATCTAGAGCATATGTCTTTATGATAAATGATTTTTTTTTTCTTCTGCGTAGATGCCTAATAATGGGATGGTGGGTTCAAATGGGAGGTCTAATTGGAGTTCTTTGAGGATTCTCCGTACTTCTTTCCAAAGAAGCTATATTAGTTTTGAGTCTCAACAGCAGTGTAAAAGCATTCCCCTATCTCTACGTCCATACCAGCACAACTAAGGACGCAACAACTAAAGCAAATAGACAACCTTCAGAATGGGAAAAGATATTTGCATTTTATGAATCTGACAATGGCTTGATAACTAGGATCTATAGAGAACTCAAATTCATCAACAAACAATAACTAACAATCTCATCTATCATTGGGCAAGAGACATGAACTGAACCTTCTTTGAGGAAGATAGACAAATGGCTAACAAACAAATGGAAAGATGCTTATCATCCCTATTATCAGAGAAGTGCAAATCAAAGCCGTTACTGGGGTTAGATATCACCTAACCCCGGTAAGATTAACCCACATCACAAAATCCCAAGGTTAAGATCATTTATATGGGTCAAAATAATTAAAAGGCAAAAGTGTGGATAAAATATGAAATATAAGAAGAAATGACTTATTTGATTCTTAAAAGTCAGTATTGATTTATGGCAAATAAAAATATATGTATATAAAAGTTAAAAAATGTCTAGAACATATAAATTTAGAGAACAGAAAATATATAAAATATTAAGAAAGGTCAGAACAAATTTGTAAATAATAACTCTGCAAGGAAAAATAGAAGTGGTCTTGATTCAATGTATTTGAATTTCTAATACTTGAAGTTGACTTTTAGAAGAAATGTGTTTTCTTCTCAATGCCAGTGCCAGAGAGAAATACTGGAATAAGCCATAAGTCTGATTCACTATGATAGTCCTCATATTTTCTGTTTCAGCATGTGAAAAATATTTACTCATTCTATTTTTTATCTTACTACACTGGGCCATGCCTTGAGAAACTTCTACCTTTTACTTTTCAGAAGATATCTGATTTCTTTACTATTTAGCATTAAGGTTAGTTTATGTAGTGTAAAGTTTATATACTAGGAATCTTGAAACATAGCTGCCACCAGCTCATTAAAAACCTATGAATAATCCCATTTGTGATGTTTCTTCAGTTTCCTTGCTTTGGAATTTTCGAAGAAGATAATCTGTGGGGCTCTGCTTTAATGGCTTGTGTTAATCTTTCCCTTCCCTGGCATGTCCTCATCACCACTTTTGGCATTCAGGAAGACCAGGACCAGAGAGGAGAGGAATCAAATGAAAATGAATTGTTTGGTGGTGATATTGAGAACCAATAATAATGATGTCTTTGTAACTCATGCTAGCAAAAATCTCACTTATCTTTCATTTGAAGAATTATTCCAAATGAGTAAAACATACTGTAAAATGAAACTTTATATATTTTAATCAAATGAAACTTATTTATTGCCAAAGCTGGTAAGTTCTTTGAGGATTCTCCATACTTCTTTCCAAAGAAGCTATTTTACTTTTGAGTCGCAACAACAGTGAGACTCAGTCTCCAACAGCAATAAGAATTATCAGCCTCCTAAATGCAATCCAGAACTAAGTTATCTTTTTGGATAGGAAGAGAACCACACACAGTTAAAAGGGCAGAAAATGATTTCGAGCATAGATAAATTTAAAATATTTGCTACATTTCACCATTAGCGTCCAACCTAAGAAACTTGTGCAATGTCTTTCACTAACTTAGTAATAAGAACTTGAAATCAGAATCACAGATTTCTATGTTTAGAATCAGGCCCATCTTTTAGAACTTGAGCCTTTTTCTGTTCAAAGATTTTGGATGAGAACTCAACCTTCAAATGAAATGAAAACCCTTTACCTTTTTACTGTCAAAGTTCTTGATGTTTACACACCATGGTTTTTCTTTCTTCCTCAATACCCTGTTTCCAGCTCATCACAAAGTGATTTTTTTTTTCCTCTTGACCATATCTACCAAATACAATCTATTCCTAATATGTGAACAATCAGTAAAATCAAAGCAAGTAAATAAGCTCTACTAATATATAATGTAACTGGTAAATTTGACATTTTTGGCCTGTTGGAATTAATATCTTCAAAATATTACAAAATACAAATTAGTTTGGCTCTCTTATTTGCTAGTGAAAAGCACAATTGTGTCTATAGATAAATTCTAGCACTCATTAATAAAAGTAGTATACATGTTTATGCAGAAAAAAAACCCTAAATTGGCAATTTCTGCAAAGTATTTTTAATAGACCTTAATTCAGATGATTTATAATAAATTAAAAAAGACTTTCATTCTACTCCTGATACTTCATTAACTGGTTATGTTATGCTCTGAATCTCTGAGCTTGAATCTCTAAATTTTTTTCAAGTTTTAAAATTGAATGGCTTGTTCATATCCTAATTTTCTTTTAAATTTCTATAACTGTAATAGTATAACTGTGTGTTAATTAAGTTGGATATATTAATGTGTCCTTAGAAGAGCAAATTAACAAATGGAACACTTGATTTTGTTACTATATTTGAATGAGATTTAAAGACATTTAAGCAAGATAAGCATTTTTAACAAATATGGTTTAGGAGAACATATAGGGGGCAAATTTGTTTCACTAAAATAATGTTTATTTGCATTAAAAGATACTTTTCACAAATTAGGCAGAAGTAGATATAAATTGCATATATTTTTAAATGGAAAATATTTCTATACTGGACTTCCAACTGTCAGAAACTGTAAATCAATATTTGTTTCCCATGTATTTTAAAAGTATAAGAATGTGGGGTGGCGCTATGGCTCAAAGGGGTAGGGCCCTGGCCCCATATGCTGAAGGTGGTGGGTTCAAACCCAGCCCTGGCCAAAAATAAATAAATAAATAAATAAGTATAAGAACGTTACTAGTAAAGTGGAATATAAAAATCAATAATTAAATAAGGATGTCATATTAAGTATATGTTTGCATCAATAAAGTTAAGTATATGACAGAACTTGTACTTTAAGTGCTAGAATACCAGCTGTACTTTCATGAGTGGTACTGCATGATATAAAGTAATTTTGTCAACATTCAGTCATATTTCATGAATAAGATAGCCAGCCATCTCCTAGAACAGAAGGCAATTGGAATGGGTTCAAATACCAGTAGAAACCACCTATTGATTTTGCAATATTGTACAATCTACCTAACATTGTTAAATGTCAGTGTGTTCAATCATATACATGGTAATATCCAACCTTTGAAAATGTAGAGAGCTATTGTTATTTGGGGTGACGCTGCGAAGTTCCAATTCTTGTACTCTCTTTCCATGCCATTCATTGTTTTCTGGATTGTACAGCAGAGGCCGTTATGCTCCCCTATGCCTGTTGAGTGGGTATTGAATTTAGTGACACATTCTAATAAATGCCTTGTTAGAAGAGCCCAGGAAGCCAGAGCTGAGAAAGACATTCTCTGTGAATGGGGAATGAAGTTCAGAGCTCTGCATAAAATTATCCCGAAAGTTTTATGCAGTCTCAATATGCAAGGCCAGTGCTGAAACTAAAGGTATTCATTTTCTTGTTTGTTTTTGTTACTTTCTCACCTTCTACAATCAAAGCACCTTCACATGTTTTAGAAATACATTCTAGGGCAGCACCTGTGGCTGGAAGGAGTAGGACACCAGCCCCATATACCAGAGGTGGCAGGTTCAAACCCCAGCTCCAGACAAAAACTATGCAAAAAAATAAAAAAGAAAGAAATACATTCTTATAAGCTATGGAGACTTTTGTACCCTATCTGAAAATGTCACTGCATAATCACAAAAATTTTTGTCAAAGTATTATTAAATAAATATCTGAAGCAGTTCTTTCTACTCTCATATTCTATTTTCAACTCTTCTGCAAAAAAATATTGCTTTGATTTCCAAAACTTCAAAGAGTCTCTGCCTCCTTGTCACTGATATATTCCTAGTGAGTTTTAAAGAAAAATAAGATAGTGGAGGGAAGAAGGGTTACACAAATATTATGATTTTTTTCCCAAGCAAAGTGTCTATATTTTAATTTTGTCATCTTTGAACCTAACACAGTATGTGATATACAGTATATGTTCAATAAATATATGTTTTTGCTTGATCACTGTCATTTGGGTAAAAGAACCCAAAGGTATTATTTTTGTAAGGAAATAAAAGCCATTTGTAAGTGGAAACAAATACCCATCCATCTTACTACTGTACTATCTTTTTATATTTTTAACATGTCACTGAGATTTATCTTTATAAAAACCCAGGAGCAAACTACTTCAGTTATTATAAATTTGGCCATATGTGCATTACTTCTGTAATCTACATCTGAAATTGAAAAACAAACCTTATGCACATTTTATAAAACATGGACTATTTATTTGTTAAAAATAAGTCCAGAAAATGCTACTTCAGTAATTTTTTAACCAATGCAAGTCAGTAGGTTAAATATTAATTTGAATGTCTGCAATCATGAGTATTTCAGATATTTAGGAAGTCATTATTCTACTGTGTACTCAACAAGCACATTGATTAGAATTAATTCACTACAAAAGTCTCCAATAATTTTTAACGTATAAGTTTTTTTTTCCTCTTTAACAGTAGCCTGAAGCTCTTTCTCTTTCTTTCTTTCTTTTTTTTTTTTTTCTTAAATGTGTGGTCAAATAAGCAACAAATTTGCTATTAATCATTTACTGATTGAAATGAATGGTCTGTCAATAATAGGCAACTCACATTACTAAAAGGATTTTACTGAATTGTATGTTTTCTTTTTGCCTTGGGAACGCTTTTTCTAGCTGTGTTCCCTAGAATGGATTGTGAATAGTTGTTTTGAAGTAGTGCCTGCTAGTTTTAAAGAGTCACTATAGGCTGCTCTGAGGGTATTAATCAAGATATGCCCTAACTTTCTTTTGGCATTACAATATTTGGACATCTGTTCTGACTCCTTATATGTGAAATAAAACTCATACCAGATAGTAGAATAAATGAAGGGTTTCATTATCTTAAATGTCATAACATTTGTTTGAATTATCATGTGTAGATTTTAAATGCTGAAATTGTCATCTTGGTTTTGTTTCATCTATTTTGCTGTCCTTTCAAACGATTATCAGACTGAAAAAGTCTTTTTTTTCAATTGCATTAATAATTTAAAAGAAATAATTTACAATTTTATGTCATAACAACAAAATTGTGGATGAGCTGGTAATTTCTAAAAGCATAAATATTTTACTGAGAAACATACCCTTTTAAATCACAAAAGGTTTCTTGTTATAATGGCAGTATATTTAGATACAAATAATGCATTTTAAAAGAGCCATTTGTTGACCATTATTATGGTTCTCTTTGTGTAATGGTATTATAGATTCGTATGTGTTCTCTTATTGAAGTAGTTTCCATTGTGTGTATCAGAAAGGATTTGTCTCTGCATTCAATGGTACCACTGATTAGTGGGGACTCCATCTACAGAATCACGGGTCAACTTGAAGTACAATAGGAATATATTGGAGCTTTTTATTTAAACAACAGAAGATAAATAATTTATGGCATATCTTAACAATACTATCAAATTTTACTTAAATTGCCTCTTAAACCTTTGCCTTTGTAAATACTGTTACTGATCATGGGAATATAACTGTTTGGAAGGAAGCCACAGAGCACATGTATCCAGTCCACTGGGTTGCAGCACTAGCAGTTGTGCTTACCAGTCTCTAGTTTGTTTTACATTCTGTGTCACAGCAAAATAAAGGCATACAAGTTTACATATAGAAAATGATTTAACTAAATTATGGAAACAAACCATTTTACAAATGTGTAATTTTGAATACCTTAAAAAAGTCATAGGAGCTTTCATCCTTCTACTCACTTTGCATAAGCGTTGTCATGGAATGAGTGATGTTTTGCTTGGCAAAACATGTCAGTCCAAGATGCCCCATAGGACTGCAGTGGTGAGGGTTATTAAAGGGAGTTGTAATTCTTAATCGGTGAAAGCCATTTCAATAGGCATTGCTGATTTGAAAAGAGGTGGAAAAAGTTATAGGTTAAATTGATATTCATCTATTTGAAAAAAAAAATGACCTTTTTTGATGGTGGGGTCCTGAATTAAGATTAACGAAAAACTGAAAAAATAATCCTAGTTGAAGCCTTCCATATAGGTTGTTTCACAATGCTTATACATTTTGTTAGGCATATAAAATCTGGTGGTTTTCTAAAATTATAAATACTAAATAAACTAAAATATTGAACGAACATATGAGATAAAATGCTAGATAGTAAATGAGCTAAAATACTAAATTTATATAACAGATAATATATTCATTTAAGGAAACTTACATAAGGCAACACATTTTAATTATATAGCTCCTCTAAACAAGGGGAGCTTTTTATAGTTTTGTATAAAGAGCATTTTCACATACTATTTTTAGATTTCCAAATGCCCTGAAACATTGAATTGAATGCATTGGTGCCAGGATCTCATGAACTATTTTGTCCATACATGTATTTACAGATCTAATGTTTGATTGTGGACTAGGAGTAAGACACATTTCAGTTTAATCACCTTCTGATAAGTACATAGCCATGAGACACATATGGCCAAAACACATTAACCACGAAGGCTGCATGGTGGATACATTTACAGTCACACAAGGCTTTACACGCAGCAATCCTCCCTTAGCTGCAGGGCAATTTCACTCTCCATGGTGACAACTGCCCAGAGACAACCCTGGATCTCCTGGACTAAGACAAGAACAATGGAAATAAAAAGTTAAAAGTAGATTGGCAGGGACTGGTCAATACCAGATGTAAGAGAAAAAGGAAGAATGAGCAATAACTCTGACGCAGAGCCTATTTAGCTGGGAGGAGGACAATGGCATCACCAATGCAAGTAACAGTTCCACTAGGAGGATCCATTTTTAGGTAAAAGACAATACCGAGTTTGAATTTTTAGTATAACATCTGTATGGCAATATCAAACATGGATTTGGAAACAGAACTGAAAATCAAGACGGTAGTCAAGGCTGTAGATTTTTTTTTTTTTTTTAGACGGAGCCTCAAGCTATCCCCCTGGGTAGAGT
The DNA here is from genome assembly GCA_963574575.1 of Galagoides demidoff. Classification (NCBI taxonomy): domain Eukaryota; kingdom Metazoa; phylum Chordata; class Mammalia; order Primates; family Galagidae; genus Galagoides; species Galagoides demidoff. The sequence continues at coordinate 17,678 of CAUYQV010003009.1, forward strand.
GCCATGGCATCACAGCTCATAGCAACCTCCAACTCCTGGGCTCAAGCGAGTCTCCTGCTTCTGCCTCCCAAGTAGCTGGGACCACAGGCACCCGCCACAACGCCTGGCCATTTTTTGGTTGCAGCCATCATTGTTGTTTGGCGGCCCGGGCTAGGGATTCGAACCTGCCACCTTAGGTGTACGTGGCTGGCACCTTAGCCAATTGAGCCACAGGCGCCGAGCCAAGGCTGTAGATATTGACTTAGATTTTATCAGGATAGTTATAAACTGTAGAAAAATGTGGAAGCAAAGATGGTGATGTTAAGACTACAAGGTTGGAAGAAAGGGCCGTCAGTGCTCAGTGTCGCCAGGGTCAAGGGAACCATCCGAGAACGTCTTCTTAATTCAGTGATTTGGGATTGTTCTATCAGTCTGTGAACTTTCTAACGACTTTCATTTCTTATCAAAACTGTCAATGAAAGATGTCCCATATCACTAATCCTGGCCTTGAAACAAACATAAGGCATATTTTCAAATGCTTATAAAGATGAAAGAAAGAAAGGAAAAAACAGGGACAAAGCCAGTATCAAATTCGGCTGCATGTAATTAATTACTAAACAACATGTTTTAGGTCTTTTTTCCCTTAATTTAGTCAGTTATTTGTATGAAACTTGCAAGCAAAGATAATGTTTTTTTATTGATATATGCACAATATAATACAGTTTGTTATTTAAGTCTCATAATTCATAAAGTCAGAACTCTGCCACTTTTCTTGATAATAAATTTCCAGTGTCAGTTTTGCATTAGCTAAGTCATATAAAAAAATTAAAATTAAAAGTGTTGTATATTGATGATATTAGTTTGCCTCTTTCACCAAACTTATTTTCTCACACTTTACATTGACATCAAAAAGAAGAAATGATTTTCTTGGATATCATTACTAGCAAATGACAGGAAAATGATTGAAAGAAAAAACTTGTTGATTCTGAAGCTCTAGTTTGTTTGATGTTCTTTAACAAATGAAATATTAAATGGTTGCTTGTTTGACTCTACCAAATAAAATAAGAATCAACATTCATGCTATAATGAAGTAGTAAAATCTGATTTATTCACCATCATATGGAAGCATTCTATAAATAGTTGTGATGTATTTTATGTTAAAATTTTTATTTGAACCTGAATCATTATTGGCATCTTTCAAAGGAAGATAAATTCTGGAAAGATATTGCTTTGTTAGTATTGCAGCAATATTTCATACACATTTTTATTTGAGATTTTAATAATTTTAACATTTTATCATTAATACAGTCTCAGTTTTATCAGAAACCATCAATTAATTTTTCTCTTTGTTTAATTATTTGAAAAATTATTAAAATGTGTAATTACATAATTATAGATACATATAAGTTCATAGGTTCAGAAATAAATAAGGTTTTGTCTATTTATCTTTTCAAAGAATTAAACAGTAGCTACTATAGTCAACTGGTATATATTTCACAATATTTTTGCCAAAGCTGTTATTTTCTGTGTGTGTGTTTGTATTTGATTTTACATATGATTTATACTTGAGTCAAAGTCAAGACTCACTTGGAAATGTTAAATGATTAAAACTCAATCTATCATGGAAGCTTGACTCTTGAGTTCACCTGAATGTGCTTTGTATATAAGTCTTAATGTAGTTAACACAATCATGTGCATTTGCCATTTTGGGCACTTAAGGAAAAAAACTACTATATGTTGCATTTTGTTTTGTTTTGTTTCCAGACAGAGTCTCACTATGCCACCCTGGGTAGAGTGCTGTGGCATCACAGCTCACAACAACTTCAAACTCTTAGGCTTAAGTGATTCTCTGGCCTCAGCTTCCCAAGTATCAGGGATTACAGGAGCCTGCAACAATGCCCAGCTATTTTTTTGTTGTAGTGTCATTGTTATTTAGGTGGCCTGGGCTGGGTTCAAACCCACCAGCCTCAGTGTATATGGCTGGTGCTGCAACTACTGTGCTACAGGCACCAAGCCTAAATTTTGCATTTTAATAAAAATTTTAACAAGCAAAAAAATCAATATGACAAAAGAAGCTTTGTCATCTATGCTGAACTTCCTGTTATTTCTGTCTCAGTGGGAGGGAAAGTATCAATCTAAGTACCCAAGCCAAAACACAGTGAATCAGGCCAGATCCCTTCCTCCCCCTTACCACTCAAGCAGTTCACATCCAATCAATCCCCCAGTCTGATATTTATCTCTAAAATATTTCATGAAGAAGTACTTTTTTGCTTTGTGTACTACTACTGCTATAATTCACCTGTTATATCGTTACCTCTCCAATATTGAACTCACCAAATGAATGATCCCTTACAATGCCCATATGACCACTCTAAAATGCAAATAGGATGTTTTGTTTAAAACATTTCATAGTTTCTTATTTTTAGAATCAAATCATACCCCTTTAGATGATTATAGGTCTTTCTTTTTCAGACTCACTTCTGTGGAATTAGGAAAAGAGAGTTGTGAGACAGAACCCTACAGAAGGTCATTTCAGAGGGGAAAACTCAGGGAAGAGTAGTCTTCTAAGTAAACTGAGATAGAGGAGCTTAGAAATAGAAGGAAAACAGGAGTTAATCTGATCCAACTCAAGGAAAGAAAATATGAAGAAAGTATAAAGAAGATGACAAAATATGAAGGAGGTAGAGAGAAAGAGAGAAAATTGCCAGTAAATTCAGCATTTACTTTATACTGGAGTGAAGGAAAATACAAGACTTTAATAAAATGGGGATTGAGTGGCAGGAGCAGCAGCACAGAGGGACAACCTCATCCATACCTGCATTAGCCCAGGAGAAAACAGACTGCAGTGGGTGAGGGAGTCAGAGGAAGTGAGCAAGGAAAGATGAAAATTTTAGTCAATATTTTTAAAAATTTACATGAAAGGGAGAGAAGAAAGTGGCAGTATTTTGCAGAAACAAGAAGTTAAGGGAATTGTGTTTAGATTATTGATCTTAGACAATTTTAGGTAAGGAAAGGATGAAAATAACAGGAGGGAAAGAAAATACATCCAAGAAGTAGGTTCTTGAGAGAATAGGAAGGAATATTCTCAGCACAGATGGGGGGCTTAGAATAGAGGCAGGGAAGTCCCCTGGTACACGTGACAGAGGGAAGGAGAGCAGGGTACCGATTGGAGAGGTGTGAAGAATGTCTAATATATCAAAAGGTCAAAGTCACTCTGTGTGAATAATATTGCCCAACAAGAGTGGAGAGGACTCGAGCAGATTCAAAACCCAAATCAGAAAGATCAGACCGGGAAAGACATGAGGTCTAGAACAACTGTGGAAAATGCTGCAAAGCCCACATTTTTGTCAAAAGATTTGATTGACAACCCCAAACCACTAAGTTATGAATACTCGATTCTATTGTAAGGGGAATAGTTTTATATTCTTCTAAAATATTTCATCATGAAAAATGAATGTCCACAGAAAGAAGATTTCACAGAACTACAATTATAAATATTTACGAGTACAAAAATGAATAAATAAAATTCTTGAAGTGCTTGTGAAGAAAATAAACCTCGGAATTTCTCTTTTGGAACAAAGTTGAATTTAAAGGAAGACCCCAACAGAAATTTTCATCAGTATTCATATTTCCCTCGAACATGTGTTAGCAGCTCATTTTAGCCTGGTCTGCCCCCTAATCTCCAGGTTCTCTGAACTTTCCAGTATCAACAGACCTCCCTGGCTTCCCTTTCACATCCCCATCTTGACCTTTCCTCTCGATGACACAGTCCTACAAGATATGTCTCAAATACATTATGTTCTTTCTTAGTGAGCAGGCTTCTGGGAGAGTGTAGTTCTCTCTCAGGTAGGGTTTTCTCCAGAGAATCAGTCCAGAAGGCATCTGAACATTGTCATTGCAGCAGACAAGGAAAAGGAAAGAAGATGATGGGGGCACAGGCAGCAGGGGGAGCTGTAGGTTCTTGGATGTTAGCAGTTTATGTCTTATCATAAATAGTTAAAAGTTGTGTATGTTATAACTTTTCAGGGTTATATGTCTTAACAGTCAGCCACCACGACAAATTTTTGCAGAACACGCCATACTGAATTATGTGTGATGCCTGTTCAAGGAAGAGGTGTAGGTGATATTTGGAAGTTTAAGATGTCATGTCTACGTAATACATGTACAAACTTTCCAGGAACACGTCAGGGGGAGAGTCATGATTTGTATGAAACAATATTGAATTTGCAAAAGATTACAGAGATAAAATTAATATGGACAGTATGTCTATTGTCCATTACTTCTGCACGCACCTACCGTCTGTTTCACACAATAAATGTGATAACTGTATTTATGTATTTACAACCAATTCAAAATATTTTCCCGTGCCTAAGGACAAAATCTTTACTTTTAGTGGCAAAAACATGAGTGAATATTTTAAATATTGGTAAAACAATGTCCAATATATATTCTTCCATTGTTTTTTTTTGTTTGCCCTCGGGGCTTTAAAGCTCAAGCATCTCCTTTGTTGTAGACTACAGCTTCCCACTCAGTCCCCCCACAGACATATGCTTCCGCCCAGGGTGTAAAACCCGCTGAGAGTATTGCTCCTGTCCCAGCTGCCCATAGGGACATTACCGGTAGATTAATTACTATCCATTTGGGGATAGTAAAAGCAAAGATTAAGAAAAGCTGTTTTCCATTATACTTTTCTTTCCTTACATATGTTTCTAGCCAGATAAGATTTTCATTTTTATGTTGTATCAATAACATATTAATTTCTTTTTTTAAATAAAATTATTTTTTATTAAATCATAACTTTGTACATTGATGCGTTTATGGGGTTCAGGGTTCTGCTTCGATATACAATGTGAAATGTTTACATTGAACCAAGTAACACATCCATCACAATTATACTCATTTCTTAATAGTTTTGAAATGTACCATTGCATCCTGTACATTAGGTAAGGTCCCCCTGAATGTCCTCCCTTCTCCCATATCCCCTCTCCCCGCCC
>CAUYQV010003011.1:0-10478 GCA_963574575.1 Galagoides demidoff
TGGCAGCTGTCTGCCTAAGGTGTCTCAATCAGCGGCTTAATGGCTGAGCAGCAGGTGTGGGGGAGGCAGCAGGGAGTGGCCCTGCGGTTTAACAGAGCTTATGCAGTAAATGACAAAATGGCGCTGGTCTGGCCCTTTCAATCCCATGATCTTGAAAATCAAGACGCCAGTTAATTCAGGGTCCAGGAGGGTCTGCTTCCAGACTCATCACCCTGCCGGGTCCTCACATGATGAAGGAAAATAGGCAGGCCTCAGGGGCACCTTGTTAAAGGGCATTGATCTCATTCATGAGTTCCCTGCCATCCTGAGCTGATCACTTCTCAGAGTTCCCACCTCCTAATACCGACACCCTGGGTATAAAGTTTCGACATACGGATAGGGAGGAGACACAAGCATTCACACCACAGCATCTAGGCCACCTAGATTTTCTCCTTCGGCATCTTCTACAAATTTTATAGTTTTCATTTTCCATTTAGCTCTGTGACCTACTTTGATTTAACTTTTGTAAAGAGTGTAAGGAAGGTTTCTAGATTAGATTTTGTTTGTCTGTTTCACATGTGGATGTCCAGAGACTTCAGCACCATTTGTCGACGAGGCTCTCCGTGTTCCATTCTAGTTCCTTTGTCGTTTCAACAAAGATCAACGATTATTTATGTGGGTATATTTCTGTGCTCTCTATTCTGCTTCATTGTTTCATTTTCCAGTTCCTTCACCAGTATCACACTGTCTTGATTGGTGTTGCTTTACAGTATGTCTCCAAATTGGTTGGTGTCAGACTTCCAATTTTGTTCCCCTTCAATGTTGTGTTGGCTATTCTGGGCCATTTCTCTCTCTCTCTCTCTCTCTCTCTCTCTCTCTCTCTATATATATATATATATATATATATATATATGATATAATATATATTTTATATATATATATCCTATACATATAACATTATATATAATATATATTATATATGTGGATGTCCAGAGACTTCAGCACCCTTTGTTGATGAGGCTCTCTATGATTATATATTATATATGATATATTATATTATTTTATATATTTTATATATTATAATATAACTTATATAATATGTATTATATTATATATATCCTATACATTATATATCTTGTACATAGATTACATATTATATATGATTATATATGTATAGGATATTATATAATACATATTCTATACATATTCTAATATATGATATATACTATACATATTCTAATTATGAATTCTGGTTTGTGTATTAAGGTAATGCTGGCTTTATAGAATGAGTATATATATATATATAGAGAGAGAGAGAGAGAGATTATATAATGTATGTAAATATATAGAGAGAGAGATGTATAGAGTATATACATCTATATCTATATTCTTTAGAATCAGCTTGTCATAATCCACAAAATAACTTGTTGGGGTTTTGATGGAGATTTCATTGAATCTGTAGCTCTTCTTGGGAGGAACTGGCATCTTGGCAATACTGAGTCTTCCTCTTCATAAACATAGTATATCTCCATTTTTTAGTTCTTGTTTTATTTCTTTCATCAGAATTGTGTATCTTTCATCTGAATTGTGTAGTTTTCCTCATATAGATCTTGTACGTATCTTGTTAATTAAACCTATTTTATTTGTGAAGGTGATGAAATAAATTGTATTGTGTTTTTAATTTCAGATTCCTCTTGTTCATTGTTGTTGTATAGAAAGGGAATCAACTTTTGTATATTTGTATCCTGAAACCTCACTATGATGGTTTATTAGTCACAAAAGATTTTGTTGATTTTTTTTTCTAATTTTCTACCTAGACAATCATGTCATCTGTTGACAAAAACAGTTTTATTTCTTCCTTCCCCAGAAGTATGCTTTTAATTTTCTTCTCTTATTACATTAACTAAGACTATCAATGCAATGTTGAAAAGGAGTGTTAGGTGGGGGCACCCTTGCTTTGTTACTTAGAAGAAAAGCTTCTAGTTTATGATCACTAAGTATGATGGAACATTTTTTGTATGTGTTCCTTATTAAGTTGAAGAAGTTCCTTTCTATCCCTAGTTTGCTGAGAGGTTTAATCAAAAATAAATGTTGGATTCTGTCAAATGCTTTTCCTTCACTTATTGGTGTGATCATATAATTTCTCTTCTTTAGTTTATTGCTGTTAGGGATTACATTAATAGATTTTCCAATGTTGAACCATACTTGCAACATCCGGAATAAACCCACCTGGTTGTGGTGTACAGTTTATTTTGTACCTTATTGGAGGCAATATTTTGTTGAGAATTTTTTTATCCATATTTATGAGAGATTTTGTTCTGTAGTTTTCTTTCTCGTAATGTCTTTTTCTGGTTTGTGTATTAAGATAACGCTGGCTTCATAGAATAAGTTAGGAAATGTTCTCTCTTCTCCTTTCTTCCAGAAGAGATTGTACAAAATTGGCATAATATCTTTCTAAAATGTTTGACAGGATTCACCAGTGATCCCATGTGGGACTGAGGTCTTCTGTTTTGAAAACTTGTTAATCACTGATTCAATTTCTTGAATGAATATAGGCCAACTATGTTGTATATTTCTTCTTGTGTACATTAGGCAAATTGGTACGTTGCATCCGGGTTATCATGATGATTGTGTAAGAGTTTTTCCTACTATTTCTTTATTAACCTTTTAATGTTTGTGGTATCTACATAGACAACTCCTGTATTATTTTTGACATTATTAATTTGTACAGTCTCTCCTTTTATCTTGATAAGGCTGGCTAGAGGCTCATCAATTTTATTGTTCTTTTCAAAGAATCAGCTTTTGGTTTGATTAATTTCTTCTATTGGTTTCCTGTTTTCAATTTCATTGATTTCTGCTTTAATTTTTTCTTATTTTTCTTCTGCTTGCTTTAGATTTAATTTGCTCCTATTTTTCTAGTTTCCTAAGGAGTTAAAGTTCAGATCACTGATTTTAGAACTTTCTTCTTTTCTAATATTCAATGCTGTAAATCTCCCTCTGAAAAGGAAAGAGATTGTTGCATTGTATAACTTCAAATATTAATAATTTTCATTTATCCTTCTGTTACTGATTTCTGGTTTAATTCCACAATGGTCTGAAAACAGACATGATATGATCTCTATTCTTTTAAATTTGTTAACTTGCATTTTATGGTCCAAAATGTGTTCTATGGTGTTGAATGTTCCATGTGAGCTTGAGAATATGTTCACATTCTGCCACTTTTGGATGAAATTGTCAATAGATGTCAATTTTATCCAGCTGACTGATAGTGTTTTTGAGTTGAACTGTGCCCTTGCTGATTTTCTGCCTGCTGGATCTGTCCGTTTCTGATAGAAAAGTGTTGAAACTCCCAATTATAACAGTGGATTCATCTATTTGTTCTTGCAGTTATATCTGTTTTTGCCTCATGTATTTTGATTCTCTGTTGTTAGGCACATTAAGGACTGTTATATCTGAATGAAGACTTGGCTCCTTCATCATTATGTAATGCTCCTCTTTATTCCTAATAAATTCCCTATTCTGAAGACTACTCTGTGTGACATTAACATAGCTGCCTCAGCTGTCTTTTGGTTAACGTTAGCATGATGCACCTTACTCCATCTCTTTACTTTTAATCTAGAGGTGTTTCTATATTTAAAGCGGATTTCTTGTATTCAACATGTTGTTGGTGGTTTTTTATCTACTCAAACTCTGTCTTTAATCAGTTTATTTATACCATTGACATTCAAGTTGATGGTTGATGGGGACAGAGCAAGATGTTGGAGTAAGATTCTCCAGCAATTGTCCCTCTCCATAGGCACATCATATAGAGTAACTAACTGTCTAAGCATAAAAAGGGTAGTAAAACAATACAAACAAACAAAAAAAAACAGGGAAGATATCACAGAACTTGGTAGCAAAGGAATAAGAAAAGATGCTTGGAGGAGGGTAGATAGGATAATTTTACATTACTCACATCACCCCTCCACCAACCCTATACAGCATAGCATGGAAAGAAATACTGTCTGCTTGGGGGAGAGAGAGAGGAGTTAGTACAGAACTTTGCCTTGGACCTCAACACACTGTCCATCATAGTAAAACCAAGCACAAGACAGGCCCTCATGGTTCCATATTCCAGTCTGATATCTGCAAATTGGCCTTCACTAGCAACAGGTAGGACACAGCACCAGGCTTCAGGTTTGCATGGTGAACTCTATCTCCAGGCCACACCACAGCTGAGCCAACATCAGTGGCCCTGGATTCCAGACAGCTCTCATCAGCAAGCAATCCACAATGGCCTCAGGCTTCAGACACACACCAGTGCCCCACTAGCTCAATCTTCTCCAGGATTCTGGCCCACCTAAATACCATGCCTACCTTAAAGGCCCTGAGCTTCAGCTAGTTCTGTGCCACTACAGCTGCCTCAAGCTTCTGGTGTGCTCCAGCACCATACCTGCTACAAGACTTTCTCAGACAAAGCCAGTTTATCTGGCTTTGGAATAAGCACCTATTTCTTCAAACACTCAGACATTAACACTTGAACATAAAGATCAAGAACAATCAGAGAAAAACATGGTATCACCAAAACATCAATATAAGGAACCAGTAACTGATCCTAAAGAAATGGAGACGTGTAACCTACCAGACAAAGACATGTACAGAACATTCCATCCAACAGGTACAAAATCCTTTCTTCTCAACTGCACATGAAACATTCTCTAGGATAGGTCATATGTTAGGCTACAAAACCAACCTCAACAAATTTAAAAAGATTTAAAGAATATCAAGTATCCTTTCCAACCGTAATTGTATAAAACTAGAACTCAATAATAGAAAAAACTTGAAATTTCACAAATACATGAAAATCAAACAGCATGACAGCATGCTCCTGACAATTTCAGTAAAGAAATTAAAAATAATTTTTTAAAATTTCTTCAGACAAATAAAAATAGAAAGGTAACATAACAATACCTATGAGATACAGAAAGCGCCGTTCTAAGAGGAAAATGTATAGCAATAAATACATATATCAAAAAAAGAGAGATCTCAAACAAACAATTATTGTACCTCAGTGAACAAGAAAAACAAGGACAAATTAAGTTCAAATTTAGTTGAAAGAAGAAAACAAAGATCAAAGCAGAAATAAATGAAAAAGAAAACAGCACTTACCTTTCATATCCTTCTGTTATTTACTATTCTATTTTATTCTATTTCATTAAAAATTATATTGACCTATATTGCAGCCTAACAATACTTAGGACTTAAAAACAACTTTTTAGTATTATTTCAAGATGTTCTGTGGGTCACATGGACTCCACTGAATAGTCCTTGCTTTGGAGTTTTATGCAATTGTAGTTAGATATAGACTGAGGCTGTAAATTTCTGAAGATTCAACTGCTGATATCAGAAGATATCCTAGAGGACTCACTCAGAGGTATCAATTAGGCAGTTGATCCTGGCTGTCAGTTGAGGACTCAGCTAAGCAGTTATACTGTGCTTCTCCACATGGTCTGGGTTCTCATAGCATGGCATCTTGGTTCCCTGAGAGAATACCCCAAGAATGAGCTTTCCAAGGAATCTAAGTGGGACCTGCAAGCTTCTTCTATCCTAGCCTTTGATGCCCCAGAATGAGACATCTGATACCTTCTATTGGCCAAAGAACTTACTAAGGCTAACCCAGAATAAAAAAGTATCACAGAATCCTTCTCCTCAATGATAACAGTCAGATAATTTCTGATCAATTAATCAAAATGCATTCAATTGATTTCAACACTCACTAACCCCTCACAACATGCAATTTGAAGAAAACATTGTTCTAATCTGATGAGGTAATGTTGCCTTCTTTTTTCTTTCTTTCTTTTTTTTTTTTTTGAGACAGTCTCACTTTGTCACTCTCAGTAGAGTGCTGTGGCATCACAGCTCACAAACTCTTGGGCTTAAGCAATTCTCTTGCCTCAGTCTCACAACTCCCAGCTTTTTTTTTTTTTAGAAACAGGGTTTTGCTCTTGCTCAGGCTGGTCTTGAACCTGTGAGCTCAGGAAATCCACCTGCCTTGGCCTTCCAAGTGCTGGGATTACAGGAGTGAGCCACAGTGCCTGGCCAGGTAATGTCTCCATTAGTAATAACATTTACTGGACCTGTGAATTAATTACACCTGATGTCAAGCTACAGAGGCAACTAATTTCTTTCACTTGAAATGCACAGAGGGAAGCATAAGAGTAAAAAGCAAGAGGTACATTGTGGTCTGATGGCATTGGTCAGGTTCCTTCCTAGAAGAACATAGCACTATCTATTCTCCAGCCTCCAGGTAAATTTAGGGTAAATAGTTTACTAATGGGCCACATGTAGTATACATAGGCATGTGAGAAAGTCAGCAGTGACCACCTTTGGCCAATGCAGGGTGAGACAAGAGTTCATAGATCTTCAATAAGGCTGAGACTAGACAATTCACTGAAAGACATTTCTATTCTTTATTATCATCCCTAGAGGCTCGGCTTGGTGCCCATAGCACAGTGGTTACAGCACCAGCCACATACACCAAGGCTGGTGGGTTTGAACCCAGCCTGGACCAGCTAAACAACAATGACAACTACAACAAAAAATAGCTGGCCTTGTGGTGGGTGCCTGTAGTCCCAGCTACTCAGGAGGCTGAGACAAGAGAATCACTTAAGCCCAAGAGTTTGAGGTTGCTGTGAGCTGTGATGCCACAGACTCTACTGAGGTCAACACAATGAGATCTGCCTCAAAAAATAATAATAATAATAATAATAATCATTCTTATATTTGGATGGCTATCAAAACAATGTCCTTAGCAAAATGTGTCAAGTATAAGATATTGCAAAGAATATTCTCTACAATCCCTGTGATACAGTATTAGCGCATATTATATCTTAATTTTCAGAGTAGTCTTTGTCCATTGAAACATGCTATAAACAGTGTCTCCTAGTACTTTGGTTTATCAATGCAAGACTGAATAGAAACCAACAAGGACACTAAGAAAGGCAAAATTAAGGGGTGGGCAGAAACAGTGTGAATTTGTGGACCAACTAGAATTTTGCTGACTCAAACCATTTGGAGAATGGATTTGCAAGCTACGGAAAACTGCTATAGGAAGGAATCATAGTCAGTCTAACCCCATATGGTTAACTACAACACAAACATCATCTCTGGGGGAAAAAAGAAAATTGTTCTCCTTTTATAATTTTATTCTATTGGGTTTTATGAGATGTTCGTAAATGGATAGTCAAACTTCTGAATGACCATGTAATTCCCCATCTTTGCATGGCAGGAAGAAGAAGATTATATGTAAATATGCAGAAGCTGTTCTATTTAATGGTTGCATGGATACCAAGCAGATGGGTAGACGAACATGAAGCTATTCTTTACAAACATAGAGAATCCCTGTCAATCCCAGCCACGTCCATCACTCTCTACAAGTACAGCACTGCCTTATCCAAGAACGACAGTGGATCAGAGAAAGCTATTTGCTCTTTAGAATCTAATACTTAAATAATAAAAGAGCTGTCAATTATATAAACTTTGGATTATAAATTCCTGTAGATAATTCTGGATCCTGAAGATTTGGGGATAATGTATTTAAGTGGTCCATTTAATAATCCCTACTTACTGGCAAGCTACTTAACTCAAAATTTCCATGTTCTTATCTCTAAAAGAGGGGGTGATATTAACACTACCTCCTAGGATTTTTATGAAGGTGAACTGAAATAATGTTTGCAAAACTTTTTGCACAGTATCATCACATAATAAACGTCAATAATTATAAAAATAATGATGAGTACTTGTATTATGAGTATTGTCTCATCACTACTTGCTCTTCCTGAGTGGAAAAATTCCATTCCTATTTTCCCCCTTTCTGTTCCAGTCTGTTATCAAATATTGTGTACTCTTCATTGCTCTTTGCTTTTCAATCAATAAAAATGTATTTTCCTCCCAGGAACTCTCACTGCTGCCTATTAAGCCTAGAGGAAGAAAACTCAGATGTCAAAAGAGCCAGAGCATCTGAAGCTCTTTCAGCAGCAACTACTCTCTCACTCTTTCCTCCTTCCATCTATCTGCGTTGCAGTGGCTTCGAATGTTCTTTGGACATCACTTTTTCAAAAATATTATTTTCATTTATTTAACCAATTAAGACTTAGTGATATCTGATTACATAATATTGCACACTACTCTAATTTAAGATAATTTAGAATTCAAATGATTCGCTCTCCTTTATTTCACTCTCATCCGTCACTTGCTCCCAGCTCCAACCCGGGTTCCATGCAGAATTCTCTCCAACAGAACTTCTGGCAGATGGTTCTCCAGCTCTGGCATGAATGCTCTTCTGCCTTCTGAGGCAGGCCATTTCCCTTTTAGACAGTGATAATTGATGTAGACTTATTTTTTAAGCTAAACCAAATCTAACTCCTTCTCAATTGTCTTCTTTCTACCTTCTAGAGTGTGTGTGTTCATGTGTTAGAGAGAGACAGATGGAGAGACAGAGAGAGAGAGAACCTCCCTCAAGCATGAGGGACTATGCTCTGATCCTCCTCTTACATTCGTGAAATAATTCCCCAGCATTCTACTGCCTATCACCCTTCTGTTAAATGCCCTTTTACTTTGGATATTGTTTTTATGCATAGCACCTAAGATTTCAAGCAATATTCTACCTATAACTCAACCAGTATAGTCATACACCTCTGAGGAAATACTAAAATGGCTTACAGAGCTAAGTCATTTTGTTAGAAAACATTAACAAGCCACAGGGATCACAAACATTAACTGCTTCACATCAGGTAAACCTCACTCACCTTGTAATTATACAACTGAATTTTTAGTATGGCTGGCCACCAAGGTGTCCACTTACGTTCTCACAAAACAACTAACAATTTTTATATAACTAGACCTTCATAATTTTCTTGCCCCAGGCATACAACAGCTTTCTAATTATTTAATCTTCTTCTAACCCTTACTCCATGTTACTGTCAAAGTTGTCATTCTAAAGTACAAGTCTGATGATGTAATTTTCCCAGTTAAAATTCTCCATTTTCTCCTCATCACTTGAACCTGTAAAAGTTTTATTGACAGGTTCCAGAAGATGGTCTCTGAACACCTTCAGGACATACACGTAGAATGCTACTTGGAAGGAAAATTCCATAGCTTTCAACAGATTTAGAACTGTGGATTTATAAAATAAAATATGAAGACTTTATGGGTGCAACAACTGAAAAGAGGTTGGGATCCTGGGGAGGGGAGGGAGACAGGGAAGGGGCTTCCAGCAGACACTGACCAAAAAGTAGAGCCTGTACAGTTGACCACCGCCCTACGAAGACCACTTCCTGAAGCTGACTTAATTTTCGTACACTGGACATGCACCGTGTCAATACAGTAGGCCTAGTTCCTTATACTGAGCGCCTCCATATGTTACCAGTTTGTTATGGTCCTTGGGTAGTGAACTCACTTTGTATTTACCACCCAAGGGACAGTAACAAACTAGTCAATATATGGAGTATTTACACTGGATTCTTCCTGACATGAAATATATTTGGCCCAAAATCTGCTGTGTCTTGATCATTTGCACCACTTCTCCTTTTGTCTAAGTTCCAAACCATACTACCTATTTTAGTCACTCCTTGGCACTATAACAGAATACTAAAGACTAGGTGGTTTAGAGACTAACCATTTATTCCTCACAATCCTAAAGGCTGGGAAGTCCAAGATCAAGGTGCTAGCAGATCCAGTGTCTGGTAGAGGGACCCTTCCAGGTTTACAGGTGGCCACCTGCTTGTCATAGCCTCATGTAGCTGGGGAAAGCAGGGGGAAGCAAGCTGTCTCTTCTCATAAGGGCACTAATTTCATCATAAGGGTTCCATCCTCATGACCTAATTGCTTACATAAGGCCTCATCTCCAATACTACAACATTGGAGATTATGGTTTCAATGTACGAATTTGAGGCGGGGGGACACAAACATACCTTTCCAGCATCATGCCTTCCTGCTCCTTCACACAGTGAACTTGAAAATTTTTGTCCTTTCAGAGTTCTTCCAGAAACCAGCTCCTCTGTGAGTCACAGTACAGTGTGTGGTTATCTGACAATGAATGAGTTTAGGAGCCAAACAGACTTCAGTTCCTTGCTCTACCAGTTCCAAACTATGGAGACTTGGGCACATTATTTTGTCTCTGATTTCCTTCATCTTAAAAATGGAGAAAATGTTTGGCAGTGTCTGTGGCTCAGTGGGTAGGGGGCTGGCCCCATATACCAAGGGTGGCCAGTTCAAACCCGGTCCCAGCCAAATTGCAACAAAAAAATAGCCAGGCATTCTGGCGGGCACCTGTAGTCCCAGCTCCTCAGGAGGCTGAGGCAAGAGAATTGCCTAAGCCCAGGAGTTGGAGGTTGCTGTGAGCTGTGTGATGCCACAGCACTCTACCGAGGGTGAAGTGAAACTATGTCTCTACAAAAAAAAGGGGGGGGGGAGAAAACATAATAATGCATAGGGCTGTCACAAAGATTAAATAATATAAA
>CAUYQV010003015.1:0-13226 GCA_963574575.1 Galagoides demidoff
GTTTGATTTAACACGAGGGAGCAGGCTCACCGCCTGTGGCTCAAGTGGCTAAGGCGCCAGCCACATAAACCTAAAAGTGGCGGGTTCAAATCCAGCCCAGGTCTGCCAAACAACAATGACAGCTGCAACCAAAAAACAGCCGGGCGTTGTGGCGGGTGCCTGTGGTCCCAGCTACTTGGGAGGCTGAGGCAGGAGACTCGCTTGAGCCCAGGAGTTGGAGGTTGCTGTGAGCTGTGATGCCACAGCACTCTACCCAGGGGGACAGCTTGAGGTTCTATCTCAAAAAAAAAAAAAAACACACAAGGGAGTGGAATTGTTAACCTCACCACCAGAGCAAGACATAAGATGTGCTCATGTTTGGGATCATAAGAAGATGCCCCCTCATAGTCATACCTAAATTTTTTTCCTCTTTTGTCCTTAGTATATTAAATTAGCATTGACTTGAAGTGATAAAAATCCAATCCAAACCAGCTTAAGTCCAGAGAGCTATAAAATCACCGGGTAAACCCACCTTAGGCATAGCTAGATCAGTGGGCTCAAATGATGCAAGAGGACCTGGCTTCTCTCCATCACACCCCTGCTTTCCCTTCTCTTGGCTTCAGTCTCATGTAACATGTGGTGGCTTCTGGAAGCTCCTGGTTCACTTTGGGGTGGCAGAACAGCTGCCTCAGTGGCAGGCTGACATCTCTGGGATTCCACTCACCTTGTCCAGAGAAACTGGTTCAAGGACATGCACGCAGCCCAAATGGAGTCCCGGAGAAGCAGCAAAGCACATTACCATTACTGCTCCATAGTGGTTCTCCGTGGGCTCCATGCTCATTCTGTTCTCAAAACGATTGAGACAGGAAGAGTCAATGCTCATCTTTGCAAAATCAAAGTTTTGCACCTTCCAGTCCTTAAGTAGGAATAAGGTCTCACCCAGACCATAGGTACTAAGAATAGGATGGCAATATAGGCCAAAGGTAAAAGGAAAAAGGTAATGGGTATTTTTTTTTTTTTTTAGGCAAATAACCAGTATCTACATACTCTCCTGTTCCTATCATTAGAAATAGAGAATCAGCTGGTATTCTCACATGCCCTCATTGGGAACCTGGGACAGAGACTGGCTAGTTACTTGCCAAACTCATTTCCTTTCCTCTCGTGCACTCAGCTAGACTCCACTTCTCAGCTTCCTTTACAGCAAAGAATGCCCAAGGGACTGAGTTCAGCCCAACAGAGCGTGGGCGGAAGCCAGGATAACCCCTCTCAGGCGGGGCCTGATACATCCTCCCAGGAGACCTCTCTGCTATTACATCCTCCAAGGAGACCTCTCCAGATATCTCTCCCCTCACACTCTTTACCCTGGCTGAATGATGAGGACCCTACGGATGAAGGGGGGACAAAACCACAGGAGTATAAGGAACTTGATTCTTTGAATGCCCACACAGAAAGCCACTCCGTCAGGAACTATGCTGTGGGAACAGAACTACCCCACACGAGCAAGAAATAAAGTTATTTTAAGTCACGAAATTTAGAGTTTGTTCCAGCAGCACTTCTTAGCTTGGTAGAAGGCCTTGTGGAACTTGATTTGTTGGGAGTCCGAAAACATGATACTAACTGTTAAAACATCTCTCCTCCTCCAGCCACATTAAACAAATCATAAAGGGGCTTGACACACAGGCGTGTACGTAAATGGCACAGAAGTAACGGAAACTGGAAAGACAAGGAGCTTGGGAAAAGAATAAAGTAGATTTCTTATGTCCTGAGGTTCAGGGAAAGTCAGGTAGAAATGAACAGGGACTTTGGGGGAAAAAGTGATTGATAAATACACAGTATATATGCCCACCTCCATAGCAAGAAGATGGGTGCCATTAATTATCAAGAGGCCACAAATACAACACAAAGAAGAAGAAAAAATAGCTAATGTTGCAGGAAGAACTGCCATGACGAAACATGCTCTCTAGTTGTTGATCACATTTCCACCATCGCCACTGGGAATGAAAACTATAATTGGCACTTTCATAAAAGACAAATACATAAGAAAGGTGAGATGTGCAGACTAGGGCTCTGGATACAGGTTTCTTTAGTTTTGCAGGAAACACTTAAAAAAAAAAAAAAAAGAAGGGAATTGCCTGTGTCTCAAGGAGTAAGATGCCAGCCCCACAGGCTGGAGGTGGCAGGTTCAAACCCAGCCCTGGCGAAAAACTACAAAAAAAAAAAAAAAAGAAGAAGAAGAAGAAAAATATTTGCCAAACTTAGAGAACAAAAGGAAGGTTTCCTTTCTTGAGGGTTGATGATATTGATGAAGAACAATGCCTTATCCGGCAGTGCCTGTGGCTCAGTGAGTAGGGGGCCAGCCCCATCTACTGAGGATGGAGGGTTCAAAACCTGGCCCTGGCCAAACTGCAACAACAAAAGAAACAGAAAAGAAATAGAAAAAAAAAATGCTTATCAAAAGAAAAGTTAAGAGAGATTATTTTAGCTGTGAATTTACCAGGAAGGATGTTTGATTATGTTGAGAAGTGGAGAGGAATTTATACTCCCTTACTGCTTCAAGTAAGTAGTAGCACAAGACTCCCACAATGGAAGCGTTAAGAGAAAGGTAATAATCTAAAACATGAATTATGACAATCTGTTTATCAGAAATGAAAGAACATCACAGCGGGGTGATGGTAGAGGTAGGGCTTTACTTTAAACATCTGTTCCTGATTCTGCTAGGTAGTCAGGATAAATCTATGTCATCTATAATTCTACTCCAGTATGTTTAAGATTAGATGTGATCTTTTTTCTTTATGATTTTTTAATTCTCCTCGCTTTTATATTATAGACAAACAGAAAGTTTAAGGAAGTTTAAGTAAGAAAAGATTGAGGCAAGAACAAAAAAATCATTTGTTAAAAAAAAAAAATCAATTCGGTAGCCAAAGAACCTGGTTTAGATCCCAAGTCTGTCACTTACCAGTTATGCTGAACAAAGGACTGAATTTCTATTTGCCTATGTACAATAGAGATGAATAATGCCTGGGTAGGAGGGTGAGATGTTTAGAAAAATATCTCAAAAATAGTGGCCACTAGAAATGTATTAGCTTCTTCTACTATTATCTTATTTCTTACACATTTTCTAGTTTTTCTGCCGGAAAAACCAAGGGGACAGGGGCAAAAAGGAAGTCACATTTATTAAACATGAAAGAAATATCACACATAGTAATAGAATGTCAGAGAATGCTAGACATTCTCCCAAGCATTTCTTCTCCTTCCTGGAAAATATAGCTAGACTATATTTGTTAACCTCCTAGCCTCCCTTATAGCAAGATATACCCACGTACAACTGAGTTCTGGCCAGTAGAATTCAAGCAAAATAATATGCACCACTCCCAGATGTGGGCGATCAACATCTTCCCAAGCCCCCTTTCCAAGGGCTCCATGCAGATAAGCTCAGTGACCCTGCTGAGGTCGGTAAGGACACAGAATGGACGCGGGCAGGGTCTCCAAACTACACCTTGAAGGAGTGCTGCCATGAGCACACATTTTGGTACTTCACACAAATGAGAAATAAATGTACTTCACATCTAAGGCAGTATATTTTTAGATTCATCTTTTATAGCTGTTAAGTGATCCAATCTAATACAGCCAAGCTTTTTACCTATCGTCTCATGTTTAATCCTGATCACGATGTCTTGAAATAGATGTTATCCCAATTTTATAGCTAAAGGAATGAAAGCTCACAGAAGTTAAGGAACCATCTTGCCCAATATCGTGAATGCAATAAATGATAGGGCCAGATCTGGATCAATCTGCTCCAAGACTCATGACTGTCCAGCCTGCACACAACACTGCAGGTGTCCTCCCCTTCCTCACTCACTCACCCCTTCACTTCCTGACCGGTGGTACTTCAGTCCTTAAACTCAAGTCATTTTTTTTTTCCATCTGTATATCTACTTCGGGTGATCTAGGCTGATGTCTCCCAAGCACATTTCTCTTTTATACCTCATTCCATCCACATATGAGTCCATGACAGGGAAATAGTTCAACTTAGTCCATCCGTTATGGGCGACAGAATTGTAGCGGTTTTTGCAACTGGCCACAGATTCAGAGATAATGAATCACATAGCAGAGGAAAGAAGAGACAAAAAAAAAAAAACCTCCAACCAGCAGGGGCTGTGCAACAGAATCCATTGGAATACACAAAAACATTAGAACTTGTTTCATAATGATTTGCTTTATTCATCATTTAGTTTCTTTTTGTGTGTTTTATAAGCAACAAGTAAGATTGTATGTTTTTAATTTATAAACAAATGTTATGGATGTATTGTCAGATTTTTTTTCTGACAGCAAATAATAAAAAAATGAGTAACATTAAATTTGGGCAGAAAATTTCTACTTCTTTGCTTCCTTCACCAAATTAAAAAACATTGCTTTATGGAAAACAAAATGATAAAAACATCAAACCACTATGTAGAGACATCTCTCTGCTATCATAGGGAGTGGATGAATTCAATTAAAATCAAATGAAATCAAGTGTTTACAAAAGATTATCTCCTTTTGACAAAAACAGAAATTTAAACTAATGTATATTATAGCTGGGTCACTACAAAAGTTTTGAGACAGACTGTGTTATGGTCCATTATTTCACTTCAAAGAAACACAGTCAGCAAGAGTTGTTTATGATTCACCTGGGCAAGCTCCAACTTGGTGGCTTACTGGTGTTCCTGGCAGGGATTCATTCATTTCCGTCCACGCAGATCTTATGTTTCTCAATTTCTGTATATCTCAAAACTTTCGTAATGACCCACATATCTTCAGATATAACAAAGAAGAATCCACCAAGTTATAACCATTGGCAGACATACTTCTGCAGAAGAGTCAGAACTATAAAGGAAATATTTCATAAGAAAAAAAATGCAGCCAAAAGATGTAGTGTTTAGAAGGGGGGCGGTAAATATCAGAAGACCTACTTCTGAACAGAAAGGGGAGAGAAGTAGGTAAAGTAAGTGGATGATAAGGAGTCCAACCACATTCAAAAGGCTTGAATCACTTTTAATCACCTGCCAATATGAACCACTAGGAAGAGTTGCCGAACTGACTCCCCAACGACTGGAATGTCCCCCAGTCCCCACAACACTGCGATGAAGAAAAGGAACTAAAGTATTGTCATCAAGGCTGCAAATAAAGACCTCTATCTCTGTGGAAATTTCCATGGGGCTCTGACAGGCAGCCTTAAACAACCATTCACTTCTCTTAGAATCTCAGCCCTCATTTAAAAGGTCCGTTTTCTCATCCTTTCCAGCAACCTCACAGGGTTCAGACTGAAAAATAATGAGGTTTATCATCGGGATCTCTCCTCAACAAGACAGGGCAGCTGAAGCCAGTTTAAACAAACAAATCCGCAGTGATTTTTATAAGGCAGCAAAAATAACATTCTCCTGGGAAATGTGTTTGCTCCTGAGCCATCTTATCTACTTCAGTAATCCACTGCAGAGTTTTCCACAAAGTCTTGAATGGAACAAGATGAAGACAGCAAGAATAAACTTATAGGCAAAACGTTAATCTTCCCACGAATGCTCCCCAAAGCACCTCAAGGTGGCTACCTTCACGATGCACGCTGTTCTCTCTCCCCGTCTCAGGAACAAACTTGCCAATCAGCCCGACTTGAAACGCTACTGTGTGGACCTGCTTGCTGGAAAATTTACAGTCTTTTCTCTCCTGCCCCCCTCCCTAAAGGGCACGAACCATAAACTTCAAAATGCAAAAATGCAAGCGTCACGTTACAGGTCTGTTTCCCAACAAATCAGGTACATAGCGTTATTTGTTGAAATATGACAGCTCCCACCACAGTAAACTAGCGGGGCTTCCCGTGCATTAAACGACAGTTATTCTGACAAACATGTCCCCGCCCCTATGTTGACTGCAATGGGAAAACTGGAAAAAGTTCCACGAGCATTCCTCTCAGGAACTCCTGCTTACAAACAAATCTCCAGCCACACCTCGAGATCCAGCCCACCGTCCTCCACGCCGACCACACACCCGAGGGGATCAGTCCCATTGATCCGCCCTTCACAACCTCTGCAAGCCTTTCGCTCCAAATCTAAAGACCCGGGGCAGCGACCAAAAAGCCTGATCTTCCCTTCGCGCGAAGCCGCCTCCACACAGGAGCTCCGCTCTGCTGCAAAATGTTTTCATGCACCAGACTCCCCGACTGGCTCAGAAAGATTCAGGAGCCCACGTCCTCCCACCGTCACCTCCACACCTTTCACAAATAGTAAAATGTATACACGAAGCACAAAGAGGAAAGGCACCAAGGTTCTGAGTCCTCCGATCCAGGACAGGGAGCGAGCGGGCTGGTGTCTGTGGGGAGCCCGGCGCACAGCTAGCAGTCAAGAGTCCGGGGAGGCCAAGAGGTTGTCTTTGCCTCTCCCAAGAAAATGGACCCCCCCCCAGAAGTTGTTGGAAATACATGCCACCCCTATAAACTCGCTCCGCAGGGACTGGAGAAATCCGGTACAAGAGCGGGAACCCGATCCCTGCGGTTCGCCGCTGGACCCCCCGCGCTGAGCACCGAGTCTGGCACTCGGTGAGCACTCCAAAAACCAGTCTGCTTCAACACGTCTCCTTCCAGCACGGCTGAGGGCTCCGGCCTCCCTACTCCCAAGTCCCTTCAAACCTCAGCCCAACTTTGCCCTCCTCTGCTGAGCTCAGCCAGGCTATGGGAACCCCGGGAAAGGAGATTAGAGAGAACGCCCGCAAAGAACCGCGCGCCAGGGGCGAGGGCGCACGGAGAGGGAAAAATAGCCTGAACCACTGGAGGAGCTGATTTTAAGGGTTCCCGAGGCATTCCGGGTTCTGGGTTCCTTGTTTCGTGACTGCCTCGCAGAGCAACAAACTTATTTTCTGATTAAAAAGGAAAAGAAGGGTCGCCGTGGGGTGACTGTGGCGATGTTGGGGCCCTGCTTCCTCCTGGGTTCAGGGCGCCCGTCGACCCGTCAGAGCTGCGGGGCTCAGGGTGGCACGACCCCACAGCCGCTGTCCAGCGCTGCAGGAGGCAGAGCCCTGGGAAGTCCCTGTCCCTCTGGCAGACCGCGAGGACCATGTCCTTTACCCCAAATCCGCAATCCCGGGCGCCCGGGGCACACGCGCCAGTGCCGGAGCTGATCCGGGCAGCTAGCGCCTCACTTACCTGAGCACCTGAGCACCGGGCCGGCGAGAGCCTCTGGCGCTGCACCGGCACAGTCCGAGGGTCCCAGTGTAGTGGCGAAAGCTACCTACTTGCGACCAATCCCGGTGTTGAACCCAGTGCTCTGTCTAGTGCGGCGCTCCCCTCCCCTCCTGGCGCTCGCGCAGGCTCGAAAACCCGGCGCGCCGGAGTTCAGGCTGCCGGCTCCTCGGCCGCGGGGAGGGGGAGGCACGTGGGGAGGGGAGCGGCTCCGGGAGGGCGGGAGCCCGTGCGCCGCCGAGCCGGGCATGCCCAGTGCGCGGCCGAGGGAGGCGCCCGGGCGCTGCACCTGCCAGGCGCGGCCGGGGGAGGCGGCCCCCGGTCCCCACCCGGGAAACTGGGAAAGGGCTCCTTGCCTGATCCTCAGGTCGGTGGCGACCATCTACCTGGTTCCGGTGCAGGGGCGTAGAAGGTTCCCGTAGAGGGTGCTGCTTCAGTGGCTGAGGATAACATTGAAGCGATGTCGCCTTCCTTTGCAACCTGAGTATGGGGCACAAGGAGGCGCGACCTGCCCGGGTACCTAAACCTCTGGCCTCCGAGAGAGGCGGAATTCCGGAGATCGTTAATGCGCTCTCGCCAGGAAAACAAATATTTCTGCTTCTGGGCTGCCAATGCTGAGCCAGGGTTTGGGTGGTGGGTGGCACTGAACTTGAGAAGCCTGGAGAGGGGGCTTTCGAAAGGTTTTATCTGCCAGTCCTCAGGCGGAAGACACTGGTCAAAGAGACCGAGTTACCGACACGGAGACTCACCCTCACAACTGTGCTTTCAAGTTGGAATGTGTGTGCGCCAGAGGAAATGGTTGCGATAAAATAGGTACAAGGATCAATTTGTGGTGTGTGTGGGCATATTGAAAGCCTTGTTATTCGAAAGTATGTGCTTTGGTCGAAGACGTTACTACGGACATTCTACAGTATGAATCTGTTTCCTTGCAGAAATGGCTCCCTCCGTCCCAACTCCAAACCTCAGGGTAATGGTAGAGATTGGCAGAGATGCCACAGCCCCTCACCAGCGCTGTGCAAAGTGACTCTGACAGGCGGAGGAAAGCTAACCCAGTCGAACTCATCTGGAATGCATTTCCAGCAACCCCAAGAGGAACCCGGGCTTCTTTCTCTGGGAAAAAGCCCCAAGGGTTTTGCTGAACCCAGGTCTTCCTGCTCATCGCTCAGCAGTTCAGTGCTACATAAACAACTTCTGACCATTTACACAATCATGTAAAGCTACCCTGACATCTCCATTATGTGGAAAAGATGTTAACTGGAAAACTATTTTTAAACTACTGTAGTAAGCAAACCTCCAACTCCTACAAATAATATATGTGCAGTAGACTTGTTAGTTCACACAGTGCCAGCTTTGTTTTGTGATCTGTCTTCTGTTGTTTTCTTTTTTTAATTAATTAATGTTTTTAAATTCCTATTCAAGAAGTGGGCAATCCAGACGTGGTGATAGGTATTCTTGAAATGACTCTCTTGATTGCTGAGGTTAATGCTAACTAGAAGAGTATTGTCTTTGTTTTCCAGATTTCCTGATTACTTAAATATGAAGAGAGGTTTTAAGGTTTTTCTTCCCCTCCTTGTCTGATGTGTTGCTCTAATACAAGCAATTTGCAAAACTAGAATGTTGGTAATATGAGAGTTTTCCATGGTAAATAACTTCTTAAGATGAATGGTTTCTGCTCAATTGAATGCTCATGCCAGAACCATGACTTATACTACCTGTACTGTGATACTTTAGGACTGATTATTTTTCTGAAGCTAGTCAATTATAAGTAAATATATGTATAATTTTTAATAAAAGTGTATTAAAAATGCCTAGCGAAGAGTTCTCCATAAAGTATTTCTGGAGAATATATTCACACTTTTAACATGCTCAGGAAAAGGATGGTATTTTAGACTGGACACAAAATCTCAAAAAATAAAGTGAATACAATAGGCTGTCACATTCTTTCGCTAGGACTACAAACTGAAGCAATTTTGAAAGTTTTATGAAAATTTCAAGCAAATTCCCTTAACTGTGTTTCTAATTTTTTTTTTTTTTAAGACAGAGCCTCAAGCTGTTCCCCTGGGTAGAGTGCCCTGGCATCACAGCTCACAGCAACCTCCAACTCCTGGGCTCCAGTGAGTCTCCTCCCTCCACCTCCCAAGTAGCTGGGACCACAGGCGCCTGCCACAACGCCCACTATTTTTTGGTTGCAGCCATCATTGTTGTTTGGTGGGCGGGGGCTGGATTCAGACCTGCCACCTTAGGTTTATGTGGCTGGTGCCTTAGCCACTTGAGCCACAGGCGCCGAGCCAAGTATTTCTAATTTTTAAATATAAATATTTTGTTTTCATTCTTCCCATTAACCTTTATTCTCGACTTAACTATATTCCAGATATTGTATTCTGGCTGGGAAACTGAAAATGACCAAGATTTGCTCCCCAGTCCACCAGGGCGTTAGGAAAATTGTGTATCTGGAGAGAGATTTTGGTTGTGTTGAGGGGATTTGAGTCAAACATTAATTTGGGAGGCAATTTTTTTTTCTTTTCAGTCACACTCCTCTACAGATCAGATGCAAAACTTATCAGCACTTTCCCTAAATTTCCCCCAGAACAGACACTAGTTTAAAATGCCACCAATAATCCAGTCCCTTTTTTCCATCCAGCAGGGAAGAAGCAATGCTCAGCTGTCACCTCTGCCAAGAAAGGGAGGCTCTCATTGAAGCTCCAGGATTGGAGAGTGTTCCTAATACAATCATCCCCTGCCAGAGGATGGAAATCGTCTATTTTGAAGGCACCATCCTCATACGTGTGTCCTGACATATCTGGGACCCCAGCTGGGTGTTGGTCTCTTGCACAGAGAACCTATGATTGG
Organism: Galagoides demidoff; assembly: GCA_963574575.1. Classification (NCBI taxonomy): domain Eukaryota; kingdom Metazoa; phylum Chordata; class Mammalia; order Primates; family Galagidae; genus Galagoides; species Galagoides demidoff. The sequence continues at coordinate 10,037 of CAUYQV010003015.1, forward strand.
GATTCTCTGGAGGAAATGTTCCAAACGAATCAATTAACGCCACCAGCAGCAAGTTCAATACCACTGCACTGAGACCCAGCTCTGTATCAGTGCATGAATGAATTACCAGTACTCATGTAATTTGCAAATAATCATCATTATAATGCAGTAGAAAAATTTCTCTAGCCCATTTAAACTGAATAGTAGCTCTGCAGAGAGCTGCAGGAAGCCCACCACACCCTCCTAAATATCTATTTACAGACCTATGTCAAGTTTTACCTCGAGGTCTTTTAATATGAGAGTATCTGTGTGGACACAAGGTCACCTCTTACACTCATTAAACCGATTGAATGAGGTCTGATAACTCTTAAGGGAAATCAACGCTGAAAATGCTTTTGACTTTTGGGAGACACGGATGGAATACTTCATCAGATTTCACTCAGCATGCAACAGTTCCACAAACTCCAGAAAGGGCATCTCTCAATCCCTTCCCCTCCCCTTCCCTTCTTTATTCCATCTCCAAACATCCTGGGGATTTAGTGGATGTGGATTTAATATAAGAGGTGGAAAAAGGAAGAGTATCACAGAAAAAGAAATATGTCTCTTCTGACCTCAACTGATTTGATTCTATTTTCTCCCTATTCCTGGCAGGCAGTGGGATTGAAGCAAATCCAAAAACACCACCCTCTTTGTTATAAATGACTTGAATAAGGTCATGGAGTGGCAGGGTGACTCTGTCAGATAGTCTTATAATTAACTATATATATATAGTATATAGTCTTATAATTAACCGACTAGTTAACTATTAACTTATAACTATAGTTATAACTATTAACTACATATATTATAGTCACTATTAACTTATATAACTATTAACTTCTAACTATAGTTATAACTGACAACTATATATGTTATATACAATCATATATAATATATAACTATATATAAACTATATATAGTTAATTATAAAACTATATACTATATATAATTATATATAGTTATTATATATAACTATGTATAAGCTATATATAGTTAATTATAAACCTATATACTATACATAACATATAACTATATATAGTTATATAACATACAACTATATAATTAATTACAAAACTATATATATTTGACAGATATATATAGTATATAGTATATAATAATATATAGTATGTAGTATACATTATAGACTACATATAATATACTATATATTATATACTATATAGGTATCTGAATAGATCTTCAGTTATAAAGGACCACGTACCTGCATCTTATCCCCATTTTTTTTTTTTTTTGCAGTTTTTGACCTGGGCTGGGCTTGAACCCACCACCTCCAGCATATGGGGCCGGTGCCCTACCCCTTTGAGCCACAGGCACTGCCCCCCATTTTTTAAACATAGCTTCAGATTTGCTTTAGTCAACTCGATAAAGCAGTAATTTTATTAAAAATGTGTCAAGAAAACTTTGTGTTGAGATTTGAAATGGAGTTCTAAAATAGAACTTAGGTAAAGACTTGGAGACCAGCCTTCCAAGCTCCCTCCTATGCAATTGTTTTAGGTGACTTATTGAAGCTTGAGCTTCAAACTAAGGACATCAGAATCATAATGGCCGCTTAGTGGGATAATGATAATTAACACACAAAAGCACAGTTAATTGCCATGAAGGTTGTGACACAGACTGACAGATTGAGTCAAAGGAAAGTAGAATTCTGATTCAGCCAAGATCCCTTTATACACAAAGCTGTGAGACTCTCACTGAATTCAAGTAGAATAAGGTAGAATTAGAAGTCAATCAGTTTTTCTCTCATCCACCTTTTTCCAGATACACTGGATTCTTTTTGCAAAACCTAAAAATAATAGCTCTAATGGTCTTTCCTTGGCAGACGTATTTACAGTTGATATTCCTTGTTCTCACTAGTTAGGTTCTATAGTCTTAGAACAGTCACTGCAGACACTGAACTGCTCCCAGGGAAATTAGAGGATTAGGTTCCTAAAAGCCTCTGGGTGACAAGATTTTTTGTTAACCAATAAAGACAGTTTCTTTAATATATGTTCTTGATTGATTAACAGTGAGTTCATGGTTTACAGCATTGTCAGTAACCCTTGCCTGAAGGAAACTTATCTAAGACATGTGTTTTCACTGTAAGGCACATCACAGCGTTTTATGCTTAGGAACACTAGACAGCACTCCAGCACTATGCATCAGGCCATTTTAAACAGCAAAATCTCAAATAAAACAAAAAAAAACCCCACAAAAATTGGATAACCGCTAGATAGCCTGCAAAAAGCAAACTTAACCGTGTGAGAGCCTAAGAAGAAAGCAGACAATCCGCCCTCTTTGATCTCAGCTGGGAACGTGTGGATTGGGCAGCTTAAATTTATAATTGCTCTATGTGTGTCTACAAGTGTCTACTCCGGAGTTTTCAGCACTGACTTTGAGGTTAGAAATAAATTTGAGCAAATGAGCAAATTCACAAAATATAGATCTACAAATAATGAGGATCAACTATGCCAAATGTCTCCTTTACATGGCTAGCCACCTTGGCCCATATCTGACAGGGACTCATTGACAGATACGCAGTTTACACGCAATCATTTTAGGAATACAGTATTGTGAGAATAAAAGGTATCTTTCATACTGTCTTCTGCCCCTTCCTCATATAAATTGCATGCCACAATCATATGAGAATTTTTTTCTATTTCAAAAAATTTCAAGTGATTTTTATTTATTTCCAATGCGGATTTTGGTGATTTTGTTCTTGCTGATCAATTTCGTAATTCATGTTCACAAAGTAGGACAGTTTCAAGAACTAAAGGAGGCTGGGCGCCTGTGGCTCAATCGGCTAAGGCGCCAGCCACGTACACCTAAGGCGGCGGGTTCGAATCCCCAGCCCGGGCCCGCCAAACAACAATGATGGCTGCAACCAAGAAATGGCCAGGTGTTGTGGCGGGCACCTGTGGTCCCAGCTACTTGGGAGGTGGAGGCAGGAGACTCGTTTGAGCCCAGGAGTTGGAGGTTGCTGTGAGCTGTGATGCCATGGCACTCTACCCAGGGGGATAGCTTGAGGCTCCGTCTCAAAAAAAAAAAAAAAGAACTAAAGGAAGGATTATTAAAAAGAGAGAATTTCAGGGAAGTAAGAAGTGCGTGTTTTAGGAATTGAGAAAACGTGAGTTCTGATCTTGGGCCCCCCAAACAACCTGATCTTAGATGAAAAACA
>CAUYQV010003016.1:0-22357 GCA_963574575.1 Galagoides demidoff
GCTAATTAAAAACATTGGGTGGGGAAAAGATTCCCTATTGAACAAATGGTGCTGGGCAAACTGGTTGGCAACCTGTAGAAGACTGAAACTGGACCCACACGTTTCACCATTAACTAAGTTAGACTCTCACTGGATTAAAGATTTAAACTTAAGACATGAAACCATGAAAATACTAGAAGAAAGTGTAGGGAAAACACTTGAAGAAATCGGCCTGGGTGAACATTTTATGAGGAGGACTCCCCGGGCGATTGAAGCAACATCAAAAATACACTATTGGAACCGGATCAAACTAAGGAGCTTCTGCACAGCCAAGAACACAGTAAGTAAGGCAAGCAGACAGCCATCAGAATGGGAGAAGATTTTCGCAGGCTATGTCTCCAACAAAGGTTTAATAACCAGAATCCATAGAGAACTTAAATGTATTAGCAAGAAGAAAACATGTGATCCCATCTCAGGGTGGGCAAGGTATTTGAAGAAAAATTTCTCTAGAGAAGATCGGCGCACGGCCTACAGATATATGAAAAAAATGCTCATCATCTTTAATCATTAGAGAAATGTTAATCAAAAATGCTTTGAGATATCATCTAACCCCAGTGAGATTAGCCCATATCACAAAATCCCAAAACCAGAGATGCTGGTATGGATTGGAGAAAAGGGAACACTCCTACACTGCTGGTGGGAATAGTTACCATTCAATTAAAAAAAAAAAAAAGCAAATATCCTTTTCCATTGAGTAGTTTGTCTATGTGTTTTGGTTGTTGTCTCCTTAGCTGAACAGAAAATTTTCAGTTGCATTAAATCCCATTTGTTTATTATTGGTGTTATTGCTATTGCCATGGCAGTCTTCCTCATAAAGTCTTTTCCCAGGCCAATATCATCCAGTGTTTTTCCTATTCTTTTTTTGAGAATTTTTATCGTTTCATGCCTTAAATTTAAGTCCTTTATCAATCTTGAATCAATTTTTGTAAGTGGAGAAAGGTGTGGGTCCAATTTCAGTCTTTTACATGTGGATATCCAGTTCTCCCAGCACCATTTATTAAAGAGGCAGTCTTTCCCCCTGTGGATGTTCTTGTTTCATTTATTGAAGATTAGGTGGCTGTATATTGTTGGTTTCATTTCTCGGTTATCTATTCAATTCCAAATATCTATGTCTCTATGTTTGTGCCAGTACCATGCTGTCTTGACCACTATGGCCTTGTAGTACAGCATAAAATCTGGTATAGTAATGCTTCTGGCTTTGTTTTTGTTACTAAGAACTGCTTTAGATATACGGGTTTTTTCTGGTTCCATACAAAACATAGAATCATTTTTTCCAGGTCTTGAAAGTAGAATATTGATATTTTAATATGAATGGCATGGAATCGGTAAATTACTCTGGGAAGTATAGACATTTTAACAATGTTTATTCTTCTCAGCCATGAGCATGGTATATTCTTTCATTTGTTGTTGTCCTCTGCTATTTCCTTTCTAAGAGTTTCATAATTTTCTTTATAGCGGTCCTTCACCTCTTTTGTTAGGTATATTCCTAAGTATTTCATTATCTTTGGGGTTATGGTGAAGGAAATTGTGTCCTTAATTGGCCTCTCATCTTGGCTATTGTTGGCGTATACAAAAGCAATTGACTTGTGGACATTGATTTTATATCCTGAGACATTACTGTATTTTTTTTTTTTTTGACTTCCAAGGGTCTTGTGGTTGAGTCTTTGGAGTTCTCCAGGTATAAGATCATATCATCAGCAAAAAGGGAGAGTTTAACCTTCTCCGCTCCCATTTGGATGCCCTTTATGTTCTTGTCTTGTCTAATTGTATTGCCTAAAACTTCCAGCACAATGTTGAATAGTTATGGTGATAGAAGACAAACTTGTCTAGTTATAGTTCTAAGAGGAAAAGCCCTCAGTTTTACTCTGTTCAGTAAAATATTTTCTGTGGGTTTGTCATAGATAACCTCAATCAGTTTACAAGATGTACCACCTTTACCTATACTCCTCAGTGTTCTAATTAAAAATGGATGTTGGATTTTATTGAATACTTTTTTACATCTATTGAGAGGATCATGTAGTCTTTGGTTTTACTTCTGTTGATATGATGAATAATGTTTATAGACTTGCATATATTAAACCAGCCTTGCATCCTGGGATGAAAACTACTTGACCCTAATGTATGACTTTTTTGATGATAAGCTGTAATCTATTAGGTAAGATTTTATTGAGAATTGTTCTGAAATTCTTCTTTTTAGTTTTGTCTTTTCCTGCTTTTGGTATTAGGGTGAAATTTTCTTCATAGAACGTGTTGGGGAAGATTCCTTCCTCCTCAATCTTTTGAAATAATTTCTGCAGTACAGGAGTAAGCTCTTCCTTGAAAGTTTTATAGAATTCTGGTGTGAAGCCATCAGGACCAGAGCATTTTTCTGTTGGAAGATTTTCTATTGTTTCTTTGATCTCAGTGCTTGAAATTGGTTTGTTCAGGAGATCTATTTCATCTGGGCTGAGTCTAGGAAGAGGGCATGATTCCAAATATTGATCCATTTCCTTTACATTATCAAATTTCTGGGCATAAATTTTCTCATAGTATTCAGACATGTTCTCTTATATCTCTCTGACATTAGTTGTTATTTCCTCCTTATCATTTCTGATTCAGGTTACTAGAGATTTTACTTTTTTACTTCTAGTTAGTCTGGCCAAGGGCTTTTCTATTTTATTTATTTTTTCAAAAACTAACTCTTTATTTCATTAATTTTCCGAATGATTCTTTTGTTTTCAATTTCATTGATCTCTGATTCATTGATCTCTGATTTAATTTTGGATATTTCTTTTCTTCTGCTGGGTTTAGGCTTAGAGTGTTCTTCTTTTTCCAATTCCATCAGATGATTTGTGAATTTGTTGATGTGCTCTCTTTCTGTTTTTCAAATATAGGCTTCTAAAGTGATAAATTTTCCTCTGAGGACTGCTTTTTCTGTATCCCATAGGTTTTGGTAGCTTGTGTCATCATTGTTGTTATACTCAAGAAAGTTAATGACTTCCTTTTTAATTCTTCATGCACCCAACTATCATTCAGCAGTAGGTTGTTTAACTTCCATGCCTTTCTGCGAGGTAGAGTGTTATTGCTGGAGTTGAGTTGCACTTTTAGTGCCTTGTGGTCTGAAAAGATGTAAGGTAGAATTTCAATTCTTTTGATTTCCTTTTTTTTTAATTTAAAGACAGAATCTCACTTTGTCACCCCCAATAGAGTGCCTTGGAATCACAACTCACAACAACCACTAACTCTTGGCTCAATTTATTCTCTTGCCTTAGCTTCTGAAGTAGCTGGAATACCAGTGACCAACACAAAGCCTGGCTATTTTTTGTTTCATTTGTCAGTTTTTTACCCGGCCCAGGTTGGGTTTGAACCTGCCAAGTTTGCTGTATGTGGCTGGTGCCATAACCACTATGTGCTATGTACACTGAGCCCTGATCCTACAATTCTAAAAGTTTTAAAGAGAAAAATTTTTGATTTAGTAAGGGCCATATTGTCCTCCATATTCTCTCTCACGAGAGGCTATAAAAGTCCTTGGTATGCAAAGGATAAAAGCAGAGGAGGGAAGGATTTGCTGTAAAGATCAGAATTCATCCTCATGTAGATGCCAGGAGCCACAAATACAGATCCTCAAGGAGTGTGGCTCATTACTAGACACTAGCTCCAGCCTGGCACCCGGGCACATTTAGGGAAGCAAACCTTGACCTCCTATAGTTGACATAATGGAAATAGGCCATATTGACACCAGATGTGTCTCCTACCTGACAAGCAGCAGTGTGCTCTAGTGGGAGCACTTACAACCCACTCATTCATTTATTTTTATTTATTTTATTTGGGAGAGTGAGTTTTGCTCTGTCACCTGGCCTAGAGTGCCATAGCATTATCATCATAGTTCACTTTAATCTCAAACTCCTAGGTTCTCCTACAACTCTGGGAGGCCAAGGTGAGTGGATTACCCTGAGCTCACAGGCTGGAGTCCAGCCTGAGCCAGAGCCAGATACCATCTCTCAAAATAGCCAGGCATTGTGGTGGACATTGTAGTCCAGGCTACTTGGGAGGCTGAGGCAAGAGAATCGCTTAAGGTCAAGAGTTGGAGTTTGCTGTGGACTCTGATGCCAGAGCACTCTACTGAGGGAGACAAAGTGAGACGCTGTCTCAAAAACAAAAACAAAAAACTCCTGGGCTAAAGCGAATTTCTTGCCTCAATCCCCCAAGTAGCTGAGACTATAGGAGCCTACTACGATGCCCAGCCTTCATTTATTTATTCAACGTCTTATTTGCCTATGTTGTGCCTGGCACAGAGTACTGGAGCCAGACAAATCTGATAATACTTCTCTCACCTAAGGACGGGGTGGTGGTGGTGGGGACAACATTACCCACCATGCAGGGAAAGGGGGGGAGATAATGAAATAATGTATAGAAAGCCCTCAATAAATTAATTTGAGCTATTCTCCTTATTCCAATTGGTGGTTTCTAACAAAGAGAGATGTCACTTAGTGGTTCCATGGAGACATAGGTGAAAAGCGAATGTTACAAATTTGAGTCTCCATTAAGCTCAGTTTCTATTTACCATTTGTAACTAGCTGGGAGTAGTGGCTCTCATCTGTGATCTCAGCACTCTGGGAGGCCAAGGTGGTGAGAGTGCTTCAGCTTAGGACTTTGAGACCAGACTGAGCAAGATTGAGACCTTGTCTCTACAAAAAATACAAAAACTAGCCAGATAGGGTGGCTGGTGCCTGTAGTCCCAGCTACTCTGCTGGGTGAGGGAGGAGGATCTGTTGAGCCCAGGAGTTTGAGGTTGCTGTGAGCTATGATGCTACGGCACTCTACCCAGAGTCACAGAGTTAGTCATTGTCTCAAAAAAGACAATAAGAACAACAACAAAAATTCTGATTCACTCTTTCTTCATCACCTGAGCTGCTTTCGGAGCTTTTTTTCTTTATTAAGGATGGAAAGCCCTAGGGCAGGTAGTGGCAAGGTTTTCTACTTTGGGTAGAAGGCTGGGAAAGTAAAGCTGTCAGGCAAAGAGAATCAGATGAAAAAAGGAAAGGAAGGGGGTAAATAGGGAGTGTATGGTTTTTGATTTCTTGGATCTAGTCATCCAGATCTTTGGACCTGCTCTGGTTCTTTGCAACTCTCCTGAAATCCTTCCCTAATAATCTCTCTTTTCATTGCAGCCAGCTGGACAGTGCTTCTCTCACTTGTGGTTGGGACTAGATATCAGAGCCCTGCTTCATTCTGATGTAGCTCCCTGAACGGAGGAGAAGCAACCATTAGTATTAACACCATTGGAAATAAAATCTTTATTGTCCACTGAGAGATTAGGATTTTGTGGAACACAAAACACAGCTCAAGTCAGCTCCTCTGGCTGAGAATTCCTGGAGGAGTGTTTGAGTTTGTGTTTGGGGTGGACTTGGCTGCTTTCTGGAAAAGGGCTAGCATTTATATTGCGGTAGCTAGGCCAACCCTGTTGTTGGCCCGATCATAAACGCTGAAATATAGCCTAAGGAAAACGTCTCCCAAGATCCACATCTCTGAGCCGAATGGGTTAACTGGCAAACTGTCAAAGGTGCTGACACAGGTGCCATACGCATCCTGGAGAAGATTAGAGAAACACAGAGTGGTTAGCCTGAGTCATTGCTTGCCATCTCCTTCCATACCCAGAACTGGTGGTGTCTCAGCTTGGTCTCTCCTTTCTGTCCCCTGTAGCTGTTCATCCAGGACCCAGGACGGCTATGCTCTCTCTATCTGACCCTGTTTGCTCCTTCCTTCTACTTTTTACCTCCCACATCCTTAGAGACTGAGCTACAGGATGCCTACCCCTGCTTTCTTGGACCCAGGCTTAGACTCCTTAGACATTCCAGGCTGGGGTGGATGAATTTCCTTCATGGATCATTGGTACCAGTGGAACCCCACAACCTCTGTCTCACCATATTACCTGGTCTCCCAACTTGTCTTTCCAGCTCCCTGGGGTGCCATTTGAGAGGATCTCAATCTAGACCTGCCCCCAATCCAAGTAGGCCTCCTCCCACCTCTACAGGGCTATGGCTCAGGGTTGTTTACACCCCTCTTCTAAGCCACCCAACCTTGCCCGCTCTCCTATGGGACTCAAATACATGCAAGATGCTGTGTGGGGACTGCACATCTTTCATGTTAACATCCCAAGCACCCCATGAAGGGAGAAGTTGTTCCTCTACTTTGCAGAGGAGGGAAGAGGCTTAGCAAGGTGAAATTGTAACCTGGGACTAGGGTGATAAGATCATTTATGATCCAAACCAGCACAGTTCGAAGAAAGGAAAGAAGTATTGTTAGTAATTATGGTGGGACAAGATGTTGGGACAGTCCCCAGCAACCCTGCCTGTCACTATTCCTTTGGCCCATTTCAAAGGTGCTGCAGGCAAATTTTTGTGCTCATCTTTTGCAGGGGCCTGGTGGAACTGAAGTTCCATGGGGCACAGGCCCTATGCTGCTCCTCTCTCCCTGTTCCAGGCACCGTACCAGGGTGGGGTGATTATTGCTTAACCTCTAGTGCAGACTGTGGGTGTCCCAGACTGCCTCTTGCTAGGCAGGTGGACTTGGCAGGGGCTGTGATGGCAGAGATTGGCTTCTGAAAACACTGTCCCACAAGTCCCCTGATGTGAGGATCAGCCCTGGATTTGGGCTCCTCACCTTCCGGACGTAGCTTCTGGCTGGCACTGGGTAGTTGATGTCACCAATGACAAACACAATGTCGGGCAGATTGGTGGTGGTGTCACAGTTCATATACTGTTGGAGAAAGGGGAGAGAAGGTTGGCTCATTGGGTCCTTCAATGTGTGGAGGCCCCAGATGACCTCGGGAAAGACCCTTTACCATGTCGTTGAAGGAGTGCTGGGCATGGATGATGTTCTGGATGTTCAGGACATCCTCATATGGGCCATTCATCACTGAGTTCCCAGTATCAAGAATGGCCTGGCAGCCATCATGACAAGCAATAACGGTCCCATTCATGGTGATGCTGGAGGTGGGGTAGGCAAAGCACATTTCTCATCACTCTTCAGCATCCTTCTATTCCACCCTCTCCATACTGTCTCGCATTCCCCTCTCTGTTTCCCTTTGCAGTGGGCACACTGACCTTCTGTGACATCCTTTCAGATCTTGAATGTTCCAACCTGTTTCTTGCCTCAGGGTCTTTGCACATGCTGGCCTCCCTTTCTAGAACTTCCCCCATCACCTCTGTCTGTCTAATTTCTGCTCATCTTCCATGTTCCAGCTTAACTATCAGTTTTCCAGGGACGTAGACCTGGCTCCTCTCTTGGCAGACCCCCTAATTCCCTTGCTTGTTTCTAGCGGGCATGGAAGTGAGAATTCACTATTTCTGGGGTTCATTGGGCCAAGTCTGCCTGCCCTACTGGATGGTATGGACTGTGAGAGCAGATTGTGTCCTCAGTGCCTCCCTCAGGTGCCCAGCACACAGTGGGTGCTCAACATGTGTTTGTTGAGTGAATTAATGAAGGAAACAGAGACTTGTTCCTGTGACTGACCACCACAGGGCCCCAGAATGAAGCAGGAGAGCCTGTCAGGCAGCAGATGCTGAGAGTCGTGGGCAGGGGCTGTGGGCTACTGTGGAAGAGGGTGATGCCTCTCAGAGTCACAGCTCAGACGCTAAGGCCCCCAGCTCAGGTGATTTCTAAGGCATCCCGAGGGGCTATAGATGCTGCCAAAGCACACGTCTAGCTTCTCCCCAGTGGCATCACATGGAACCCAGTTGGTTACTGTCACCGTGTTGCCAGGCTCTCCAGGACTCCAGGTTCCTTAATCTCTGTCACAGTCCCTGGCTTCCTTGTGTGCCCAGGATGGGGGTCAGGTGGGAACTGTCCCTTTATATAATTCTCTTTCAGCTTGAGAAAGAAAAACATTTCTCTCCACTGCTGGGTATCTTCTCCCTGGGTGGCCAACTTCTGAGTGTGCCTGTGACTTCCTCTGTTCTCTAACTGATAGTCCTGTGTCCTGAAAGCTCCCTTGGCCCTAAATAAACCAGAACAGTTGGACACTTACTATGCCCCTGTTCAGCCTGATGGGCTCCTCCCTGATCCACTGTGTGCTACACTTGACGCTCCCCAGACCCCACTGCCTGCCCACACTGCATCATGGCCAGGTGTCCCCATACCACGCTGCCTCTTCCCAGGGATTCCAGCTTCCAGCCTGGTCGGTCTCTCCTGACTCCTTCTCTCAGCCTGAGACTCAGGCCTGCTCTGGCTTCTCTCGTCAAGACCCTGTTCAGCAGGCCTGAAGGGATTAGGGACCACAGGTGCCCTGTATGTGTGTCTGTGTGCTGTTTCTGTGTGTGGGTGTGGCTGTGTGTGCATGACTTGTGACATCATGAGTGTGTATGTGTCTGTGACTTTGTGTGTGTCTGTGTGTGTACATGTGTCTGTGCATGCATACATATGCGTACGTTTGTGAAGCATTGCTCAGTAGGTATCAGCAGGGAGGGCTTACCGGTTCAGGGCTATCTGCCAGAATCGTTGTTTGGTCACTGGCACCCATCTAAGTTCCCCGGAGTAGTAGGAGTGGTCCACCCCACCAAGCATCAGCACACTGCCTCTCTTCCCCCCGCTGGAGGAGAGAATAGGAAAGGGCTCATTGCCATGAATGATGGGCAGCATTCTTCACCAGCATTCTTCACCAAGCGTCATTGTTCACTCAATCTGCAGCCCCATGCAGCCTAGGAAGCAGGCACTACTACAATCTCCATTTTATGGATGGGGAAGTTGAGGCAAAGAGAGATTGAATACCTGTCCACAGCTAGTCACACGGTAAGTGAGTAGCAAAACTGAAATTGAATCTGTACAATCTGGCTTCTGAGCTGGGCTCCAACCACCCTACTCTTCAAAAAAGTGCCAGGTCCCCTCCAGCATTCTGAGCGGATTCTTAGATGCAGCCAGATTGTCTATGGCCAGGGACAGCTGACCTCTACCTTGTACAGTCTGTCATTTTCCAGGAAAACCAAGTCCCAATGGGAAGTAAGGCCTGCATGTTCAGGTTCACACAGGGCTACCTTCATGGGCCTGGTACTTGTGCCACCCATGGATCTTTGTGCTTCGACGAGACCTGTGCCTCTGCTATCACTGTTTTGCAGACATTTTTTTTTTTTTCCAGAGGGAGTCTCAAAACTCCTGGGCTCAAGTGTAACTCCTATTTTGACATCTCAAATAGCTGTAACTACAGGTGCCCATCTTAATGCCCAGCTAGTTTTTCTATTTTTTAGAGTGGAGGTCTCGCTCTTGCTCAGGTGGATATCAAACTCCTGAATTCAAGTGATCCACTTACCTCAGCCTCTCAGAATCCTAGGATTAAAGGGGTGAGCCACCATGCCTGGCCTGTTTCATGGTTTTTAATACTTTTTGAACAAGGGTCTCCCCATTTTCATTTGCACCAGCTCCTGCACATTGTATGGCCAGTCCTGGGCTCACAGTAAAATCTTAGTGAGGGAGGAACATCCCTGCATACCCCTCTCCTCCCAAGTTCAGTCCATTAGCAAATCCTATTTCCTCTGCCTGTAGCCTCTGTCCTGGCTCCCTGTTGCTCTCTCATGGGCCACGTAGTCACCCCTTTTCCTGCCTCCCCACCTACACTCCATACACTCCTCTGCCCAGTGGGTGTCCAGAGTGAGCTGTCAAAATGGAAGTCATATGAGATCTCTTCCTTGCTTAGGCCCCTGCCGCAGGCCTCTGTTCCCACTTAGGATGGGAATAGGGAAGCTTCATCCTTCCCCTAGCCACCAGGAATCGAGCCTGGTCTCCTGTAGGTCCCCCTTACTCAGGCTCTTCTTGCTCGCTTCTTCTCTAGGCCTTGGCACTCAACGCTTCTCTGGGTCTGGCTCTCAGCATCTTGATCCTGACTCTTTCCCATGGTACAGGGCTCAGCACACAGTGGCCGTTCCTTACCACCCAGCTCAGAACGCACCCTCATCCCTGTCCATTCTGTCAGCCTGACTCGTTGCTTTCCCAGAAACACTTACTGTCTGGAGTTATCCTTTTCCTTTATTTATTTACTTACTTCTTGTCTATTTTATGTGTACAGAGCAGTTCTTAGCATGTAGTAGGTGTCAATTATCTCCCTCAATTGGATACAAGTGTTCCTGAAACTTAGTGAGTTCAAATAACCTGCTTGGGTTTAGGTGATGGAGCTAGGGTATGAACCCAAGTTCCCTGAGCTACAGCCTCAACCACCAGACTCTCTTGCCCTCTGCATGGCTCTATGGGGTCAACCACTGCTTTGGTGGGTGAAAATATGGTCTGTCAACAGGGACCCCCTTTTGTCTGTGCTCTACCATTCTCCCCGATTCCCTACCAGACCTTAAGGCACTCAGGGGACTGAAGCTTTTTTTATAGAGCTCAGGGACAGGAAACTTAACCGATGGATTAACAGCAGCCATGAGGGTAATCCTGGGGGCTGAGTTTAAGTCCTACCACTACCAAGACCTGAGTGTGCAACCTTGTACAGAACCCCTCTCTGGGCCTGTTTTCTCCTCTTTTGAAGGAAGGGGCTAGACTGGAGGGGTCAGCAAAATTTTCCTGTAAAGGGCAGATTGTTATTCTTTTAAGATTTGTGAGACTAATGTCTGTCACACTGCTCAACACTGCCACAGCATGCAAAAGTGGCCACGGATGACACCCGAACATGGTTGTAGTCTAACAATACTTTATTTACAAAAACAGAGGATGGGCCAGATTTGGCCCCCGAACAATTGTTTTCTGACTCCTGGACTAGACAGTCTCTAATGAAACTTCTGGATCAGATAGTCTTTAAGTTTGCATGCGACCAAAAGTGTCTTACAGTGAGTTAGAAAAAGGACTTGTCTAGCCCACACTTACCTGGTCAAGTAGAAGGCAAAGAGGTTCTCAGAAATCAGACTTTGCTCCCAAAGATTGTCAAAGACAGGGGTGCCTGCAGCCTGGGCACGGTCAGGGTAGGCTAGTCCCAAGATACCATCAAATGGTGCAAAGGACCCAAACGAATGGCCCTCCCAGGTGCTTAAGATAAATATCTGGTCAAAGTCCTCAAGGTCCCCAATCTGTGGGAGAAAAGGATGTTCCTGTGTAAGGGTTTGGGAGTTAGGGCCCTGTCTAGGCTATGGGGAGTCAGGGACAGGAAGTGGGTGAGGAGATTCCACCAGCACCACGGAGGGAACTGAAGCAACTGGGGCTGGGGCTGCACCTCAGATGGTCATGATAGGTGAGAACGAGAGATTCGGTTCCATGGGCTGCGCTGTGCGATCTAACCAGCGCCTTCACCTTCTTTCTGCCATTTGAGATTAGTCAGATAGGCTCTGACCCTTTTCATAGGTGTGGAGACCAAGGTCCGAGTGTGACCAAATGGTACCCATTTGAAGACAAATGGGCAGAGAATAGTGTCATTTTTTTGGTACCATCATGATCTGATGACAGAGTGGTCTTTTCTGCATCCCCATGAGGACACAGTTGCCCATATCACATAGCCAGTAGGCTTCTTATGAAAATTCTGCCTGGAAAACAGTCCTCTCTCTCTCTCTCTGTGCATACACATTACATGTAGTGAGGCACCTTGCAGGGGGGAGTCCCTAGTTTTTCTTGGACCTTAAAGTCCTCCAAGGCCTGCAAAGGTAACAAGCCTTTTATCAGTCAGGATGCTCCCGAATCTATGGGCACCTCCTTTCCCTGCCTAGCCAGAGGCCCCAGGCATGTTCCGCCCCCTCCTGAAAGTGTCCCACTCCTGTCTGGGTCCTGATTCACATCTTAGCTTTGTTGCTTGCCAGCTGTGTGACCCAGTGTTGTCAAGGCCCTTACCATCTTTGTTCTGTGCTCTGAAAATGGAGATATGAATAGTGCCTGCCACAACAGTGCTTTGTTGTGAGAGTTAAACACATTATTACAACCAAAGGGCCAGCACAGTGCCTAACACAGTGTGAGAAAATAAAAGTGGGCAATTCTTACCCACCTCTGTCCCTGTTCCCAGCAAAGTCACCCTCATGCTAACTTTGGCCAAGCCCCTGGAGCAGCTTCTCCCACCCTCTGGCTTCGCTGGCCCCCCTGAGGAGTTTGCATGCTGGCAGGGACACTACCTTCCCAGGACACAGACCCACAGGGGCCAGCCATTGGCAGAGTTGGGAAAGACAGTATTCCCTGCTGAGCTGGCATCTGGTCTTGTGAGTGGTGTGAGCAGCCCAGCCTCCACCTCTGGTTTCCATGTTACCTTAAGAGTATCAAGGGCAAGAATTCCCAGTATGTCCCCATAGCTATATCTGATTTTAGCAGGGCGGATCAGGCCAGGGGGCAACTTGAGTGTGGAAGACATCCGAGGGTTGAAGGCTGCGTGTGAATCTGCAGGCACAAGGGGAGGGCATCCGTCAGTCCTGCTGAGGAATGAGGAGCTGGTGATGGGAGGACACAAGGCAGGGTGCAGAGGACACTCACCGCAGGACTGGCTGTCGCAATAAATGGAGGGCACCCACAAGTCAGCAGAGCCTGTGTCAAAGGCCACTCTGAACTTCTGAGGGGGTGTTCCAAGGCTGATGAGGCCAACATAGGTCAGCTGCCAGGGTCAGGAAGGGGTGGTGAAAGCAGGCCTGGAAATGCCCTGATTCCCAGAGTACTGGCCTTCATTGGGCATCCTCATTTCTCCCAAAGTTACTAACCACATCTCTACTTTGAATCCCTTACTGAAGTGAATGCCTTCATTTGAGAATCTCTCCGCCTTCCCCAAAGCTATCCACATCCTTCTCATCCTTAAAGGCCCAGCCTGGGTGCCTCTACCTTCAGGCAGCCCTCCTAATTACCCACAGGTCACTGTGTATCTTCTTTCCTCTAAAATCACATCACACAATGTCACTACCAAACAGTTGGTACTTTTATCTGAGAAGAAGAGGCTTCTCTAAGTAGGGCCTCAAACTTGATTTGCACTTGACTGTGTTGTCATTTGATCAGGCATGGCTCTACCTTCAATGTGGCTCCATTAGCTCAGTGATTTGCTTAGTTTAGAAAGGGGAAGTCTCTCAAAACAAGCACAGCTGTGGTTCACAGGTACCAAGTGACATATCACAGGCACAGGAGTTGACGTTTACCTGGTATCTGGTCATTGCTGGGTCCAGTCACTGAAGACCGGCAACCAAGTGTAGGAGAGATTGTTTTCAGGGTTAGACCCCTGTCTCCACTGTTTCTACTTGCAGGAACACAGCCCTAACCAACCCTCTGGCTTGGGCCCCAAGTGGAACTCTAGGGCTTGGCATGAGGCCCAGGAGAGTACCCCAGAGCTCCATCCTCCCAGCATACTCACATCCAAGTAGTTTCTCAGGGATTCATAAGTCACTTTCTTGTCCTCCTCTTCAGTAAGACACTTGGCCTGGCTGTAAGAATACTTTTCAAGGTATTCTTTCAGCATGCCATTTTCCTGGAGGTTTTCTCGCATAGATTTCACCTTCATCAGAGGGACTCTTTAACAGAGCATGGGAAGTGAAACAAATAAGAGACAGCAGTCGCCTGCCCCTTGCTAAAATGTGACTGTCACTCCCTGCTTTATAAGTGTGCTGTGCCTATTCTGAACATTTGAATGAGTGCTAGTCATATCCAACACAATGAAAACCATGGCAGGAGATTTGCGTAATCTAGGTTTGAATCCAGGTTTTCATTTATAATCTCAGGCAAGTCATATGACTTTTCTGAGCCTCAGTTTCCCTATCTGTAAAAATGGTGGAATGATAATGCTCCCCCTCAAATAGAATGTTTGGGGGTTCTCAGTGAGGCGGCAGAGGTGATGCACCTGCCATATATTAATAGTAAGTCTGGATGGTGATGGCCATTCCCATTACTATTGCCTCTTTCTTGAGGCAGCCCTAGACGGGAGATAGAGTGGGGATCATTACTTTTTCATTACAGGGGAGGGAGGAATTTGAAGTGCAGTAGCTTGTGACTTGGTTGTGGTCACACTGCTTTTTAGTGGCAAACCTGGGTCTAGATGTAGCTCTCCTGATCTCTCCAGGGCTCAATCAGAAGAGAGGGCTGAGAGTGGAAGCCAGGATGTGAGAAAACTCAAAGATGCTGAGGTGGGTAATAAATGAGGGAAATGAAGAGGGTAGAGAAAGAAGAATGAGTTGAAACAAGAATGAGACAGAGTTCTGCATACACAGAGACACCAAAAGAGGTGGAGAAATAAAGGAGAGAGATGTGGAGGTAGAGATGGAATCACAGAAACACATATACAAGAAAACAGAAGGAGCAGAGAGAAGACCTACAAAATTATGCAGAAGAAATGCTGTTTCTAGATGAAACCACATGTACATTTGCACAGGTTGTGCACTAAACAGTTCTGGGAGTGCCATTCACATAGCTTATGATGAGTCTGGTGCCCCTGGAGGAGTTTAACCCCTCAGACTTCCCCAGAATTCTGGGTCCCAGGTGCACTTGACAAACTGCTCATCAATGAATGGAGACTTGAACTTCATGAGAGCAGAGATTGATTCTGTTTCCTTTTTAATTCCTGCGTTGGAAGGAAAAGAAGGGTGAGAGAATAAGGGGGCAAGAAAGAGAGCTGATGTCTCTTATCCCATAACTTACCTGACCAAGCATTCTGAGACAGCCACCAGTCCGAGGTACACAAGCCACTTCATGCTCCCTTCCTGGGTTTAAAGCATTCAAGAATGAGCAAATTCTATGTATACAGTGGCTGTCAGGAGTTGCTCATTTTAAATATAGTCTGAAGTGCCCTAATTACACCCTTGAGAGCAAGTCTGCTTGGTAGGAAATACAGGCCTTCCTGATAAGATCTTTACCCCCATCTGTGTTTGTGAGTAGGGACTTACAAAATTCTCAGAAATCAGAGATTTTCATTGCAATGTCTTCCTTGGGGCTTGGATGAAAAAACAAAAATGGATCACTTTCAAGACTTTCTTGAGTCAGCCCTAGAAGGGAGACTCTTGCTATCTTGGAGATAAAGGCACTAGGAATAGTGTGGTCAAAGTAAGTGACTTTTTGGACAATCATGAGCTTATGCAACCTTTTCAGCAAGCCCATGAGTTATGCATCCCTGTCCTCATTTGAGAGGAGATTGCTAGGAAGAAGAGATGTCAAATTTCAGAGAGAAATATTGGGAGTACCCCACTGACAGAAGAGGCTTTAGGTGGTGGGATGGCATAGGCTGGGGGCATCTGATCCCAACCTAGGCTCAGCAGTATGACAATTGTACAATTTTACTATTGGAAGAAATGTTATATATGCCTCCTGCAGATACCATTTCATCCAATAAGCATTTATTGAGGACCCACTGTGCTCTAGAGCCTGGGCTAGTTACTTTGAAATCAAAGTTGAGTAAGGCACAGCAGTCTTTGTTTTCAAGGAGCTTACTGTCTGGGGCCGGGTTCACAATTCATGAGCAGGAGCCAAAAAGAATGAGTGGAAGTGCTTGTGGTTCTTATGGGTATGGGCTGTACCATTTTTTAGACCCCAGAACGGAGTCTCTTCTCTGCTCTGCCAGTGTCTGGCATGCTGGTAGGCAAGCTGTGATGTGATGGTAGGTTGACCAAGTTCTCAGTAGAAGGGAAAAAACCTCAAATTGTGTTTCTCCTAGTATACCCTCAATACAAACTTCTTATGCCAGATGAGTGGGCGTTTTCTCCCCACCAGCAATCTGGCAACCAGGTCTGTAGCAGGCACATCAGGTGGGAGATAACTGGTTCAATTCTCTCTTTTTTTTTTTTTTTTGAGACAGAGTGTGACTACGTAACCCTTGTTAGAGTGTGGTGGCATCACAGCTTACAGTAAACTCAAGCTCCTGTGCTGAAGTGACTTCCTTGCCTCAGCCTCCGAAGTAACAGGACTAACAAAAAGACTAAGCAGGGCTGTGGGAGTTACAATTTATATTAATCAGTCAATCTATGTATCTATGTAAATATCATAGGAAATCATAAGTCTGTTATTTGTGTGAAATCTCTGATCTTTAAAAGTTGGCAGTGAATTCGTTTGGTTTTCTGAGAAACAGGGTATGGGTCACACCTTATATAACTGCAGGCTGGATTCAGGTGGCCTAGAGGTGGGAGCAGCAATGGGGCTGGGAAAGTGTTATGTCATGCTTGCTTATGTGAATCAGAGACTGAGTTTATGCTGACCACATCAATTTTCTTTCCATTTGTAAAGAAAGACCACCAGGGTCAGATAAACTGAAGAACTCATTGAGAACTTTACTTGATGAGCACCTGTTGTAATTCCCCTAATTGCCAGGCCTTGGAATCATTGTTGTTTTTTTCTCTGGCAAACCAAATGTATAAAGGATATATAATTCTTTTTTAAGTGTCTTCTCCATCAAAGAAGACAGAAAAGGGCCACCCAGAGCGAGCTTCTGCTCAGCCTGAGATGAACAGGGTGAGCTCCTTAAACTGGCATTATTCCAGCCCAATTAAGATAAATGGAATTTTTATGGCTCCTTCCAGCACTCGCAGGGCCCCAGTGTTCTCATGTGAGGTCTGGATTCAATTCAGGCCCATCTTAGGTAGAACCATGTGGAGGCTAACCTGATTCCTCAGCTTGGGTGGTAGATGGGGTGGTAATGTCTTACTCCTCGTTTTTGCACATTCATAATTCAGCCTTACCACTATGGGGGGGATTGGATAACATATAACAAATTACACACACATATTTGCACTTTAGCTTGAAAATTCTATTTCTAGGAATTTATCTCATACCAAAAAGTTGTATGCATGAACAATTCATTGTACCATTATTTGTAGTGGCAAAAGATTAGAAAAATATCAAGGTGTCCGCCAATACGACTTTTGCTTAAGCTACAGTGCAGAGAGTTGTTATAAATGAAGAATAACACAAATGGGAAAATAAATGAACAAGGTTCAGCTCCAAGCAATATTCTTTAGTTCAAAAAAAGGGCTGGGTGTGGTGGCTCATGCCTGTCATGCCTAGCATCCTTGGGAGGATGAGGGGGGTGAATTGCCTGAGCTCAAGAATTCAAGACCAACCAGAGGAAGAGCTACATCCATGTCCAAAAATAACCGGGTGTTGTGGCAGTGCCTATAGTCCCAGCTCCTTGGGAGGCAGAGGCCAGATTATCGCTTGAACCCATGAATATGAGGTTGCTGTGACTTATGACACCACAGAACTCTACCAAGGGTGACAAAGTGGTGAGACTCTGTCTCAAAAAAAAAAAAGAGTATCATGATTATACATCTACATATTTTAGAAAGGTTCTTATTTCTTAGAGATGTACACTAAAATATTTACAGAGAAATGGTAAGATGTCTGCCTTAAAATACTAACAAAGATTAGAAAACAATACAAATTTTAAAGATGAAAGTTCAGATGAAACAAAGATTTGTGGAACAGTGTAATTCTTAATGCCAAGTGAGAGAAAATGGGGTCCATGATACTACTCACTTTTTATGCTTTATTCTGTTTATAATAAGTTGTAAACTAAAGTGTGGTAGTAATACTTTTAAAAAAGAAGTTGCAAACTTTCATTTCAAAATTTCTGTCTTTAGTAGTGTCTGACAGGGCCCATGCAAGACAGATTTGGGTGGGCCCCACCTGGTCAAGGTGCTCCGAACCTTCCCTGCCTGCTGCCCTTACCCTGGAGTTGGGGAAACTAGGACCTGGTGTCCCTAACTCTCCCACCACCCTCAGTGTCGCTTGACCACCCAGCCTGTGGCTTTGAGGACCTGCGTCAAGGCTGGAAGTGGAAGGAATGAGAGATGTTTTAGGAACAACCAGTTGGCAATCTCCAATCCTGGCTTCCTCTTTAGTGTCATCTGTGGAGAATGGTCAGGGGCCTGGGCAGGGAGGGAACCAAGCCCTAAAGCAGTGGGGATGTTTTGAAAGAAAAAGAGGAAGGATTTGTAACTAAATGACAGAGAGGAGGGCAGCTTGTGCAGGACCTGAGAGGGTCTGGGATGGGAAAGGAGCCCTGGGAAGTGAGCCAGAGGGTCTGCAGAGTGGAACAGGATGTCAGAAGAGGGTTTTCTCTGGCAGTGGGATGTGTACAGTGGGCCAATTTAAAGCCCAGTTTAAACAGAAAACTCAGGTAATAACTTACCAAAAGGTTGTCATAATAAGTTAGTGCGGGGCTGGGCCTAGGGCTTCTGGTTCTTAGCCAATCCTCTTCCCATGTGGCACAGCCTTGAGGAGCTCTGAGGAGGCAAAGTCAGAGAATGCATCATTGCCTTCACTGCCACTGGTTTCCGTGGGTAACTCCCAGAGGCCTGAAGTTTTTTTCTCCTTCCTCCTCAAGCCCAGCTCCACTACTGTCACCATACTTGCCATCTCATGGCAGCAGGAAAGCAACATTGGAAGCTAGCCCTGTCAGGTGCCAGGCACAGATGGTGCAGTCCCAGCTGTAGAGGCCCCAGGAAGCAGGAGGCAGTGACACCAGTTGGTGCCAGACTTGTGCCCAGCTTGGCAGCCCTACAGCATTTCCTCCATGTTCATACAACACTGACCCTCATAAGCTGGCGTGGCACTGGCCCATACTTAGAGTAGTGAGTGTTTCTGCTCAGACTTGGACACATGAAACCATTATCTTATTTCTTCTTTAGGGGATACTTGGGTGAGTTGGGGGCTCATAAAGGGATGTATTCAACACCAAAAAAGACTTTGGAGCTTTGAAGGCCTTGATGGGGGATGAACCACTTTGTGGGAACATTGCTATATGGATCTGGACAGAGAGAATGAGAAGACCAATGCAGACCCACTGGGAAAGACCGGGCATGATGTGATGTCACCTGACTGGGCCCTGAATTCCAGCTGCCAGACCTCATGGGCAGGTGTATGTGCTGGTGCTCATGGCCACTTTCCAAGAAGAAATGGAGAAACCAGATGCTGTCAATGGAGAGGCCACATCCAGTGGCCTTGTGCTCCCACTGAGAGAGATTAGGCAAGAACACTGACTTTCCTTCTGGCCCCATGGGTATCCTGGGGATTCTCCTCAGGAGGACAAGCAAAACAAAAGGGCCAGAGACAGTGGTGGTGGCAGTTTCACTGTGGATGTCCACTGTGCCCCCAGGAGTCAGTGCTGCTGGCAATAACTGGCTTGGTCACATGGTCCTGTGTCCAGGAGCAAACTGGGCTCTGTTGACTCCCCTAGTTTCCTGCCTCAGGCAGCACGTAGGCCCATGCTTGCCATTCTGGGGTGTTGATGGCTTTCGACTGATAACTTGTTCTGAGTCAATGAATCAAGTGTTATATAAGGTCATGTTGTGGTAGCCTGTGGCCTACATGTCCCCGGGTTGATGATGGTGCATCCAAGTGTGGAAGGAAGACTGTGTTAGGCCTGGTAGGCCTAGGCTAAGGCAGAAAGGTGTCAGGCCTAGGTTACAATGGAAATATACTAATCAACTCCTGGCAAATTTCTAGACTGCAAGCTTTCAAAAAAATGAAAGAAGTCTAATTCACCCCCAAGATAAATGAAAAAGTACTAATTGATTTCTTGCTTCTAGTTCAGTACCAGTTTCTTGCTTGGTTAGATCTCTGGGAAATGAACCAGGAGGCACCAACTATCCCCAGACTGACCTTTAAACATTTTGAGGTGGGGAAAGTAGTGAAGCTAAGATGTATGGAGAGAAAATACTAAAACAAAGATGTATGATATATGACTAACCTCAAAATTTTGCTTCAGTACAATTCTTGCTTGTTACCCTACCCGGATGGTCCTGAACAGCCTGTGTGCCAACCAGGATGCAGACAAGGCCTTAAAAACCTAACCCCTTAAACACTTGGGGCTGCTCTTAAAACCCCCCAGTTGGGACACTGATGCAGTCCCCAGCCAGCTCCTGAAAAAAGAGACTCCCTTGCAAATTCAGCTTGTCTAGTGTGTGGTCTCTGGGAAACTCCTGGGCACAACAACTGGAGATGGAAAAGCAGCTGCTTCTTGACCTTGGTTACCTGGGGCCTTTGAAGTTGCTATTCCCATACCTATTCTGTTTTTCTCCCAGCTCTTCTCTGCATGGCGAGCTTCTCCCCAACACTCACCTGCCACCTCAATGACTCCTCCTCAGTGGGGCTTTTCCTGACCACTCTGGTATCTCAGCCACAGAGCCTGACTCATTGGCATGGTTCTGTAGACACCCATTGAGTGCATTTCCCCATGGGCTTCTCATGGGTACCCTGCAAGATTGACAGTAAGCCTAATTTACATCTGAGGAAACTGAAGCTTGGGGAACTAAGTAACTCCCTCAAAGATTTATGGCAAGTAAATGGAAGAGTCAAGATTTGAACCCAGATCTGTCTGACTGCAAATTCTATGCTCTTGACAACTCTTTTGCACCTCAGTTCTGGGCTTGGAAGATCAGGAAACAAGACAGAGGAAAAAGGGGAAAGGAAAACTTTAGAAAATATTCATTCCAAATTTGCACTAATCAAGATGGCCTCCGAGTAGCAGCTTCCTTGTAACCAGGTGTAGTGAGAGTGGGGAGACAAGACTCCAGGCATCTCTGGCCCGTGGGTTTTGTCCTCTAGTGACCCAGGAAGTCAGCAAGAGACTTCTGGACCCCACGAGGGGGACAGAAGCCGTGGAAAACCAGCAAATAGTGGGTACCCCTTTGTTTGGCCCGAGGCTGCCTGCAGCTGTACCTATATCAGCAGCAAGACTGCTAGGGGGAAGAGCTGTGCTTGGGGGCTGTTTTGGTTGTTCTGGGCTTGGGCACTCCATTTAACTGCCTTGGGAGACCTTGCACCAGTGTGTGGATGACTTTGGGCACTATCTGGGGCCCCAGATTGAGCTGCTGAGCTGGTAAGGAGCTAATGCTGTTCAGCCGTGGGCTGGCCTCACAGCAATTGTGGGGGAGCTGCCCCTGGGTGTTGCAGTGCGGGGATCAGCCGGGATTTGAGACGCTGGGGAAGTGCAGAGATCTAAGTGTTTGGCAGATTAACAGCCTTGGCTTCAGAGGCATTGAGGAAAACTTGATTTGGTGGACTGGATAAGAAGGCAGCCACACCAGGAGAGATCCCAGGGGTAACTGCTTTCCTTGGAAAGCTTCTCCTTGGCCAATGTTCATAGTCTGGAGGGTCTTTTAAGTGAGCTGAGGACACATTTGGGCTCCTAAGCCTTCAGGGTCTGTGAAATCAGCTGAGGCCTCTAGTCTCCATCTCGTACAGCTGTATCAACATAGGGATTAACTTCTCATCCCTCAGAACATCACCTGTTACCCAGACAATATTTACCAAGATTTATATACTGTTCAGTTTTTTGGTTTGGGTTTTTTTTTCATATTTTTTATATTTTTCTTTTTTATAATTTTTCATTATTCTTGTTTAAATACAATCTTCCATTTTTACCTTCTTCAATAATTAGAATTACATTTTTGTCAGTGTTTCTGCCCCTATTATTATTTGTTTTTTTACCCCAAATTTTATCCTACTAGGGTTTTTGCTTGTTTGTTAAGATTTGATCTATAGTATTTTTGTCTTTCCTTTCTACCTGGTGGAGACAGTGTACTGTGTCTGAGCTGGCTGGCAAAGAGCTGTTGACTTCCAGGGAAAAACTCAACCTGGAACCCCCAGAGGTTGAGGGTCTTTAAGGGTGGGTCATAGTACCCTATATACACCTATACTACTCCTGTTTATTTCTTTTGATATAAGAAATAAAGGCATCTTTTGATGCCTTTCTTCTTTTGTCCATACTTCCTTTTACTTGCCCCCTCTTCTTTCTCTCCTTTTTTTTTTTTAAATCTTTTTTCCCTTTTTGCTCCTCAATCTTCCCATCCTTCTGGTCTTGCACCAAAAGGACTCATTAAAACCTTAGGCCAGTGGCATAGTAACTTAGAGCAAGAAGAAGTGAAAGGAAAATTAGGGTAAGGAAACATAAGAAAGCACTCAGGAATAAGAATCATCAGAAAAATCTGGTAACATGAAGTACCAGTCCAGAGTAACTCCTTCTAGGGATCATGAGGTAGCTACAGCAGAGGATTCCTCCTATAAAGTAATGTTAGAAATTACAGAAGGGGAATTTAGAATACATATGATGAAAATAATGAAAGAAATTGCTGAGAAAGTGAAAAACAATCAAAAACAATGAAAAAAATTGCTGAGAAAGTGGATAATAACCAAAAGGAAATTCAAAAACAAAATCAAATAAGAGATGAATGATATAAAGAATACAGAAAGGATATAGCAGAGCTGAAAGAGCTGAAGCAGTCAATTAGGGAACTGAAAGATGTAATAGAAAGTATTAACAACAGATTAGACCATGCTGAAATAAGAATCTCAGAGGTGGAGGATAAAGCTCTTGAGATAACCCAGATTGTTAAAGTGGCTGAAAAGAAGAGAGAGAAAGCAGAATGGTCATTGATAGAATTGTGGAGCTCTAAGAAGCATTCAAACATACAAGTTATAGGTA
>CAUYQV010003019.1:0-11603 GCA_963574575.1 Galagoides demidoff
GTGGTCCCAGCTACTTGGGAGGCTGAGACAGGAGACTCGCTTGAGCCCAGGAGTTGGAGGTTGCTATGAGCTGTGATGCCATGGCACTCTACCCAGGGGGATAGCTTGAGGCTCTGTCTCCAAAAAAAAAAAAAAAAAAAAAAGAAGCCATAGCTTCTTCTAGAGGCCAAGAAAATATTTCGCATGCCTGATTCCTCTGTAGATATTCTGATACCAGATCTTTGGACTTCCTTGGACTGGTGGTATTCCTGTAAATGGTTGTACAAAGTTGTACAAAATCCAATATTAATGTCTCTTGTGACAGCTCTGAAGAACTGAAACACACTCCCTGTAGACCAGTTGGCTGAAATCACTTTCAGGATAATTAAATTTCCTAAGTCAAAAAAGTCACATTCATGAGAGCCAGTCTCTAAGTGCTGCTTTCAAAGAAACATCATTAATTGTGGTGGTTTAGGGAGCTATGTTATGTGAAGGACACTACCAAACCTCCGGTGGTGGCATTTTTTGTGGCATTTTACATAATATTGAGAAAACACAGATTTTTCATCTTAAAGAATCGACTTTCTTGATGCCACTGAAGTTCAGAAGTCAAATGAACTAAGTGTAAGTCTAATCCTTACTTGCTTTTGACCAGTGTGGTGACAATCCGGTTCACAATCCCCGGTAACGTATTGTTAATCACCCTTCCCGGCTCCTCTTGCATCCGATTTCTCTCTCCCATGGGACCCCCGGGGCCTTCCTCGCCACCTCCCCCCTATTTCCTCTGAACCCGACTGTCTTTCTGTTCCCTCGAATTTATGTCCATCTGCGGTAAATCGGAGCTTTTTCTTTAAACCTCTCCCCGCCCATCCCTCCTCGGGTTTTTGCCTCTCTGGTTAATCTGGTTTACATCGGTGTTTCTCAACCTTCTTTTTAGTGTGGCTTTTCCTAAGGATCCTTTTTGGCCATAACCCCCTCCCACAGATAAACCTCGTACTATATGTATATCTGTACTTTATACATAAAATGAGCACGATGTTTTACCCCCCAATCTTCCCTCAGGGGGACACTATAGCCCAATGGAGAATGTGTGGTCTCCAGGGTAGGCAGGTGAACAGAGAAGAGCGGGGCCCTCGGGCAGGCAGAGTTCTGACTCGATCCCCTTTCTGCCTGTTTCTTAGCCACATGAGTGAACCGCTGTCATCACGGTCAATCAGACAAGGCTGGCTAAGCTGGCACTCTTTTTCTTTGCTTCTGTCCTCTCCTCCTGCTACCCCTGGATAACTTGTACCCCCCAACACTTCATTTAAAAATCATTCTTATTCCTGCAGCCAGTAAACCCCTATGCCTTTGGCATCTCACCCCGTAGCTGTCCAGTAGAACCTGCTCACGTCGGATGGGATGCATCTTGTACAGGCAACACTCATCCTACAGAGTTGGTGTGTTACTCCTCTGAGGACCATTTGCATTTTAATAGAGTACCTCCTTCGAAAAGGGAAAATTTTAAAAAATAGAGATAATTTTAAAAGGGAAAATATCTCCCCCATGGGAATTAAGTTTTGTTAGTAGTTTACACACCACAGAAGGCAGGCAGGAAGGTGATCTGGAATAAAAGCATTCTCTAAGTGTCCCCCAAGTCATCAGAGTAGGTCATTCAGACCCCTACTCAGCCTCTTCATAATGCCCAGCCTGCCTCTCACCATCCCTCTCCCACCAATATTACCTGGAAGCATGGGAGGGAGCAAAAACATCTCTAATATCTTCATAGCATTTAGGATGATGCCTGGCATGTTGTCAATCAAGCCAGACCGAGCCCCCACCTCCATACATTCTTTACTGTAATATGCAGTCCTGCTTTTGTTCCGGTCCTCAGCCTCCATCCCTATTTTTATCTTTTCTGTGAACCTGATAAAGATTTGTCTGAGAGGCAGCGTGCTGCTGCCCAGTCAGGTTCATCTGCCCAAGAGGAAGTCAGCACCCAGAGACTGTAGGGTTTACAGCAGAGGAAGTTTATCCCCACGTGCTCAGCGGGGAGATGGGAGTGATTTCTCAAGTTTGCCTCTCTGAGTATTGGGGAGATCATGTCTCTAAGAACAGTTTGACAGGCAGGGGATTATGTAATTAGGTTTGCCTCTTGGCTAAGTTTGGGGAAAAATCATAGGGAAATCATCTTCTTGTTTTGCTTCGTTTCTTGGGTTCATGATACTAGTCAAGTCTGAGTTTCTCGGAATGGAGCCTGGGCTCCTCGGCTGATCTGGGCAGGTTAGCCAATCCATGGAATACAGGGCTGGGAAGACATCTTAGAAACCAAAAGATTTTTGAACCTCTCAGTCATCTTACCTATGGAGAAAAGTTAAGAATCTTTATAACCATTAGCTGGAAGTAAACAGGGGACAGTGGCTGATTATTATCATTATTTTAGCTCAGCCTGCTCCTTCAGTTTTGGGGCCCTTCCTCTGGCTCTCGCCTTGCACCCCTTTCTCAGTCTGTAAGATGGTTTCCAGTACAGTGTGACTGTCCTTTTCAAATTCTTTTGCTCCCACCCTGTAGTAAGTGTTACATTCACATTGTGGCCCACTTAAATACACACACAATCAACAGTTTCAAAAAACAATAATAACTGCAAGTACTCCACTATTTTTTATTTTATTTCATTTCTGGAAATTGTAGTAGTGACCCCCCCCAAATAGTTCTCATGTCCCCGGAGTGGGCTGTGACCTGCAGTTTGCAGAACCAAGGGTAGAGCTAAAGGGCAGCTGTGGGCTTGGAGACAGCATCAAACTCTCTGCGCCCTCAGAGTGTGTGATGTTGAACAGGTGATTCAGCCTCTCTATGTGTTGATGCTCTCTCTTTTGAGGCAGAAATAATAATACTCTACCTACTTCAAAAGATTATTGGAGAAGATTCAATAAATAATGCACCCCAAGGCCTGCTCCCAGCCTATGGCCCAGAGTGAGCATTGGTAGTTGTTAGTTAGCTCCCCTTATTCACTCTTTGAATTCCTTTGAGGAAACTGGAGAAGTTATATAAACATAAAGTATGTATGCCTTGTATTTACTCACTATCCACTCAATTATATTCTATAATTTTGTGTTCTTATTTCATGTGTCGAGGCTCAGAAAATAATACCCCCAAGTAGACCATTTTGGACTTCAAACTGAGACCACCTGGGGAGTAGGAAATGTGGGGAAGGGTTTTCTCTGACTAAGGGAAGCTCCTCCAGATTAATTTACAGGAAAACACCAGGAAGGTCTAATACCTCGCTCCGACTCTACCACAGGCCACAGTCTGTTCTCTAGAGGGCTGCCGCCTGAGAGAGTTCATCGCACAGTGGGACCACCCTTGTTCCCAGTGCCTTTGCTCCACTCACCCTCCCATGTTTCATCTCCACCATCCCCCAGGACACCCCCAGCCCCTTTTACTCTCTGTATGATGTAAAAACTTAAGGGACCTGGCCTTTCTTTCATTCTTTCATTTTATGCACGTAATCAATTTGTAGCCTTTTCCCCTGTTAATCTGTCTACTATCAGTTCATTCTAGAGACTCAAATTATTGAAACCTCAAAGGGTAGAGGGCAAGTTTTAGCCCCCTTATGTATGCAACAATTTTTATGTGCCTGTAATTCTTCCTAACTGTGTTCTGACTATGTTGGGACGCCTCAGGAAGTTTTTCTCTTACAACATTAGGTGGGTCACTACGAAAGTTTGGAGACAGACCGTGTCACGGTCCATTATTTCACTTCCAAGAAACAGTGTCCTTTGTGACTCACCCCGCGAGGTTCAACCTGCTTGACTATCGCCGTTGCCAGGACGGTTTCATTTGTTTCTGTCTGCGTGGATTTTACGTTGCTTGATTTTTGTGGATCTTAAAACTTTGTCATGAGCCAGATAGCACCTGGCCCAGAGCTGACCTCATAGAAGTTTCAAGTATTAGAAAGTTCTCATCCAGTTACTTTTATAAATAATTTGCTATAACATGTAAAGGAAAAAGATAATGTAAAATAAGTTGGGGAATAGAGAAGGAAGGAAATTATTTGACTTTTCATTAATATCTTCGACAAAGTCAAAATTTATCTTGAAAGAAAACTCTGTTTTCATGACTACAATGTGGAATTTCTCCAAAGTGGAAACTTAAAATAAGTATGAAAACCCCAAATCATAGATGCATGGTGTTTCGAAAGTGCCACTTTGAGAATGTCTTCTGAAAACCTCCCTCTGCCCTCATACACCAGGAAGTGGTGTAGGAAAACAGTGTCTCTAAATCACAAAACCCTCTATCGCCGTACTATGAGTTATCATAGGATTACTCCTGAAAGGACAAATATGATACTGTATCATACCCAACACATATTTCTATGAAAGCACTTTATACAAATGATAATAATAAAACTGATGGTAAAACAAGCCTAGTCTAAATAGTGCCAGAGAGAATAAAATCAATTATTACCCATGGAATCCTTAAACTAAAACCTGTGGGGGATTCAGAGAGTGAAGTTGCTCAAGAAGTTAACATCTCCTTGGGAACCAGAACAAATACAGGTAAACTACTTCCACACAATGAGTTAACTAATACCTGGAGACAACATGAGGACACAGAGTACTGTACAGAATTGACCAAGGCATGGCTGCTGTTCAAGGCAAGCAGAGACTGCTGAGGGTGAAGATGAGCAGGGAGAGACTTCTAGAATGAAGCTGGAGACTTGATACTGCCTGGTGTCCACACACACCCAGGGGGAAAAGGACTAGCACGACTTGGTCTCAGCCAGGATAAGGCCCTGCTGGGAGTATTAGTTAAAGGATTACTAAGTGTGTTGGGTTCACTGTGAACTCAACTCCTGGCCAGACCCAGGACATAACAGGCAATGAAACATTTGAAATTTCTGATGACTTCTATTTACACATTGGAAAAGAAGAATTACACACCACAGAGTCTGTGGAGGCCACTCTGGCATTCACTCAGGATCCACAAAATTCCCTCCCTTTATAAATATAGTAGCTGTGAATTTAGGATTTGGGGGTAGACACATGTGAAAATATGACACAAATCCTTCCTGATGGATAGTTCAAAACACCCAGTTATAATTATGTGAATGCCGAAAAAATGTCACAACGGAAGTAAGAGGTTTGCACATTAAAATGAACAGTAACTTTACCAATGGTACACAAATATAATTTAAATCTATTATGAGAGAAAGTTCAAGATTTATTCCAATTGTTTCTGCCAAAATGTGATCGCCCTAGAATTTTTAAGGAGAAGAAACATTTTAAAGAAAGATTTGTATTTTATATTACTAAGAAGATGACTTTTTTCTATTAATAATTGTTCCCTGGTGACATCTGGAGGCTTAACAAAAGTAATAAGAATGGCATAAGTGAGCAGGCATTACTGTATTGATTTTTTCATTTTAACCTCCTTTGATCAAGCTTTCAGGGGATTTCCTAAAACTGACAAACATAACAGCCTATGAAAGAGGAAATGATTTAGAAAAATAAATTCAGTGTTTGGGAAGATAATTTGTAGTTAAATATAGTATCTAAAATTACTCTGAAACATTCCTAAAAATATTAAAACCTAGACAAACTAATGAACTAGTCAACTAACAATCAGTTGGCCTTGGGGTAAATATAGAGATTTTCAATTCTTTTTATTTTTAATTTAGTTATTTATTTTGAGACTTGGAGTAAAATCACAAATACAGAAGAAAGACCAACCCTTTGAAGCTTTAAGCAAACACACTTCTCTGTATGTGCCTACTGTGAGTTCCCCCTGACAGAATTGGCCACTGCTCTGGTCATTAGGCCTTGTGTTCACAAAGCAGCTTCCCTAGAAAGGTATTGGAACACTGTTCCCCTAATTAAACATTAAAAATATACTACAATAGTGCCCTTTAATTTGAAATCTAGGAAGATAAGTTGACCATAAATTGGATATGAACCAAAGGTGAGACATGATATTAAAAGGCTAGGAATTATTTTAGACCATTAAAGATATACTCTGATCAGATCATACCTGCATTTTGATGGGCTGAAAGCCAACAGTGAGGCAGAACAAAGGCAATGAGGCTGCCTTTTTTTTTGGTAAAAGAGAGGACCACAGGGATACCCACAGGAACTTCAAAAGTCTGAAGAGCTGGGGGGGCATCTGTGGCCCAAGGAGTAGGGCACCAGAGCTGGTGGGTGGGTTTAAACCCAGCCCTGGCCAAAAAAAAAAAAAGTCTGAAGAGCTAGTATGCCTTAGGAATGAATGTTGTCTACTCCATCTAGAAGGCAGCCCTTATAAGTAGATATTCCATATATCAAGAGTCATTAATTGCTGTGGGCTACAATCGAAAATTGTTAACTTGGATCAGGTTGCTGAAACTCACAGAAATGGAGAAAATTTAATACAGGATTATAAGAGTTGAAATCTTATGGGAAATTGAGAATACGTATTATGCTTGTTTCTCAATTTGCAATGTTTTTATCAGAAGGAAAACACTGAATAAAATCATGATTATACCTAATACTGGTTTATTTCAAAAGGTCCATTATTCTATCATTCCTTTGAAATCTAAAAATACCCTGTTCCTTGAATGAATAAAATATTTAATTTAGACATAACAGCGAAGGAACCTATAGGCTTTATTCTGGTTTTTTTGTTTTGTTTTGTTTTAAAAAGCACTCTGCTTTTGTCAATTACAAAATGTGGAAAATTGTAAGCAATACTGTTGATTGCGCGATCATAAGACGTGGTGCTTCTGTTTTTCCTTTTCCCCGAACACTGCTTAGACTTGTTGCTTTTTCCTTTGCTAAATTTAGCTGGCTTCCTGCTATTTTCACAGCCAACTGAAGAATTTCATTAGGAAGGTGGAAAGCTAACACCATCCCTCTGATGAATAAATGGTCAGCTGATATCTCTCCTGGCTCCAGCGGAAAAATTTACAAGAGGTGCTGTGGTGGCAGAACTGAGTTCATTAAAATAGCCGGTTAGTGTGATAAGCAAAATCCAAACGCCTTCTTCTCACCATTTTCTCTTGGGAGGCAGTTCTTCAAAGCCGTGATTGAGAGAAAAAAAGGGGACAGCTTCTCTTTCTGTTCAAACCCGGCCTGAAGGATTATCCCAAGCCTGAAGCCTTCAATATATGATTAGAAATCAACCCTTCCTGGCTTTATGCGGTTCAGGAGTCTCTTGTTTACTAAACCGACGTTCAAAATTTTCAAAGACACCTCACCTACAGAATGAAGTACATAGTCGCAGACCAGGTGTCACGGTCCAGATGTATCTTTCTAACCTTACCTGCCTTTCTCCCCTCCATAAACTATTCACCCCAACCAAAGGAGTCGACACACCTTTGCCCAAGCACAGGCCTACATCTTTGTTATCTTTTTCCGTAATACCAGTCTCACGTCTCCCATCTATCCCAATGCAGCGAAGTCCAACCAATATCTTTGCATTTCTGCCAGACCTTTCCCCAGTTGGAATCAAATGGTCCCTCTATCACTTATATAGCATTGTGTCTGAACCCAGTGCTTTGAGCTTCTTTCCACTGACGTGGATTATCTATCCAAGGAGCTCAATTTCCTATGTGCTGCCCACTGTTGGTGGTTAACTGCCTTCAGCACTGAGAGTGAGACTATCCCTCATGATTTAACAACTGCCAGCCATAAGATCCTGTATGTAAATTAAATGTCCTTACAGAAATAGTAAGGGCACATAAAACTCTTTTCCTCCATCTTATCTAAAGCTATAGATTATTTTTATCATATTTTATTTTTATTTTAAAAATACTATTCTTTTGGGTGGCGCCTGTGGCTCAAAAGGGTAGGGTGCCAACCCCATATGCTGGAGGTGGTGGGTTCAAACCCACCCCCAGCCAAAAACGGCAAAAAAAAAAAAAAAATTATTTTTTAAATTGTAGAATTGTGTATAATTCTTAGCAATAGAATTTTATTTTCTACCTGATCACAGAAGCTGAGTTTATAGAGTGTGACCTCTCTATATCAGGATGAAGACATTTCCTCAAGGCTTTGTAAAAATTGCCTAGTAGTTCATAGTATAAATGTAAAATTATTGAATTAGTCTTCTGCTAAAGGAAATTAGAGAGATTTTTTTCCTATGTTTACAATTATAAATAGTATTTTATTGAATGTTTTGTTCATAAATCCTTGGAAATTTATGGAAATATACATGTGGGGTGAATATCCTAGAAGTAGAATTTCCAGCCCAAAAGGAAAGGGATTTTTGCATTTTTAATATTGTGAGATCCTGCCAAATCATGATTTAAAAAAAAATTCCAACTATCTCTCCAACCAATAACTTATATGTTGTTTTGGTGATTTCTAATGGAATTGATTAACTCATAAACTTTTCCTATCATTTAAAAATGTAAATGTAGAAGTGTCAAGAAACTTTTTGGTAAAAATTTACATTGATGTGAAGTTGTATTTGGAGATTTGGGAGAACTTGAGAATTCCTTAGTGACTAGGGAAGTATGGGACCTGATTCTTGTTAAGACAAGGAAAAGCAGAGCATAAATCATTTCATTGGCAAGGGAGATTAAAAGTCAATAAAATACATATAATATCACCATTTTGCAGTCCTAAGGAATTAATAAGGTCTAGACAACTGTCATCAAGGCCTGCTAAACCCATGAAAAAAAGAGGGGCAGACATTATGTGCCTCTTGATGAACATACACAAAACCATCTATGAGATAGTCTTGCAAAAAATGTCATATATGAATATAACCATGTTTTAGAGTATAGATCTAACTTTCAATTCTCAGGAAATATAGTGAGCAAAGCATGTTAAACAAGGTCATTTAGATGTAACCAGCGAAATCAGATAAACAACTCATTTCTTCAACAAATTATTATAGGAAGAGAAAGAAAACCCCATAGATTAAAAGAAATTTACAGAGGTGGATGGATAGTACTTGGGTTGTCATTCAAACAGTAAAAATAAAATATAAAATAATTGAGGAAACTTAACATCAACTGGTTAATTCATAAAATTAAGAAAATATTATTTTCAGGAATAATGATGGTATTGTAGCTATTTTTTGAAGTTGTTATCTTTTAGAAATGCATAGTGAAATATTTATAAATGAAATAAGACAATGCCTGGAATATGTTTGAAAATAACCAGAGTGGGAGTAGTAGGAGTTCAGGTAGATTCAGGCATGGATGAAACAAGATTCAACTAAAGTTGATTGTAGTTGAAATTGCTTGAAAGGTACATGAAAGTTCATTGTCCTGTGCTCTGTATTTTATACATGTTTGAAATTTTTCAAAATCAAACATTTAAAAACAGAAAAGTTTACATTAAGACATTGTAGAATATTCCTTAGCATCTGCTAAGATCCATTTAAAGATGATGGTTTTAGAAAATTTGAACGTTCCTACACAATGGCCACAAGTTCACCACATGACTAGAGGCTCAGTTCCAAGCCCTCTGCCTATGATTTTAGGCAAGAGCAAGAACAGAAGCCAGATGGTATGGAAAACATACTTACAAGTGGGTTCAGAAGCCAAACAAAGGCTGTGATTTAGTGGAAGGACCCAACATTCCTCTTTAGTTCTTAAAGTGTTTTTGAATTCAGACAGGGCACATATAGTGCTCTAACACAAACGTGTAATCTTTGGCCCAGACAAATGGCTGCACTTGTGGACAATCACAGTGTAGCATTTGTCATCTCCTTCACAAGGAATTTGCTTTGGTTACAACCATCTCACCACATCCTTCCCTAGTGGGTCCTCTTTTCCTCTTCCTCTTCATGCATCTTCCACAACCCCACCCCAACTTGTACCGGAGGAAAGAAAACACATTATTTTCCCTGCCTAGCTCTTCAAACATATCACTGCAAGAAATCACTTTTTAAATACACAATCCACTGGGTTACTTACAGTCCAGATTATTTATTAATTAGGTTTTTAATGCAGTCAAAGCTGAGACTGACTAGTTTATCAGAAAGCTTTAAAGGAGTACCTCTCTACTAGGTCACCCAGGCAGTCACTCTTTGTTGTTTTTAATTGAAACCACATGAATGACCTTCAAATCAGCCTTTAATTTCCATTCAATCATCATCTTACTCACTCAACTTCTCCATTTCAGTAAATATGTATAGAGTTCATCAGGAAGACTTAGAGTCCAGAAGACGGGATATAAATCTGTGAAAACTAACAAGATATTCCAAAGATAGGGATGGGGCCATACATGGTAGCCTGGAATGGTACATACTGGTCTAACAAAAGAATTTTAATTAAAAACCTCTCCTTTTTCATACATTGAATGGAGTGAAAGGTTAGAACACGTGCTAACAGATAGAGAGCACTCAGAAAATCTGCAGTAAACTGTTTAGCCCAACTTTTCCCAAACTCATCTGCCCTTCTGTGATATTTATTGACAAGCTAAGAACACATTTTGGACTTCTGAATTTTGACCTTCTCCACCTCAATCATTTTAGAAGTACTTTGGATTAAGAAAAAACTAAGTGAGAAGATGAGCATGGATAAATAAGTTACCTCTGTGAACGGGTCATGGGTCTTTTCAATTTAGAAAAGAATCTATGGGGTATTTGCTTCTGAGACGATGGAGTCAGTGTACTTTTCCCTACTCCTCCTCCTAACAACTACAAAAAACCTTGGGAATTGCATAGGAAACAACTGGAAGAAGACTGAAAAGTAGGCAAAAGCAGGCAGACTGATGAGGGGGCGTGGGACCCAAGACGCAGCACGGTGGTGCATTCCCTCAGTTTTCTGTTACTCACCCCTAGACTTGCAGCTGCAAAAGACAGCAACCCAGAAGAGCCACAGGACCTCTGATAATCCCCAATAAAATTCCGCTCTCTGTAACCAAAGAATGAGCAAAGGGGCTGTCTAGAAAGACAGAAAATCTTTGCACAATAACTTCCCTGCTCCAACCAAACACCACAGACAAACTGCTGTCAGCACAGGCCATGTGGAGAGTGGAGATGACCACCTCAAAAGAGGCTGTCCCCAGGGCCCCTCTACCAGGTGATGCCAACAAGACCATGTGAGGAGGCACGACCTCCACCCCATCATCTGCAGAGAGCTCATTCTAAAAGACAAAGCAGAAAGCAGAGGGGGAAAGAGCCCTGGGGAACAACAGCAAAAGATCTAAATTTGTGTCCTCAGGGTCTCAGAAGAGAGACAAAGCTGGAAAAGTATTTGAAGAAATAATGACCGAAAAAATCCCCAAATTTAGCAAAAGACATAACACTACAGATTCAAGAAGCTGAATGAAGCCTATATGGGTGTATATATATGTGTGTGTGTGTGTGTGTGTGTGTGTGTGTGTGATATTTAATATGTATGTACTTATATTACATATATATTTATATATTAATAAGTAAATATGCATACTTAATAAATTCCAGAAAGCATAAAGTAGTTTCATAAATATACAATAGAACCTCTGGGCTCGGCGCCTGCGGCTCAATCGGCTAAGGCACCAGCCACCACGTACACCTAAGGTGGCGGGTTCGAATCCCCAGCCCGGGCCCGCCAAACAACAATGATGGCTGCAACCAAAAAATGGCCGGGCATTGTGGCGGGTGCCTGTGGTCCCAGCTACTTGGGAGGTGGAGGCAGGAGACTCGCTTGAGCCCAGGAGTTGGAGGTTGCT
>CAUYQV010003020.1:0-10825 GCA_963574575.1 Galagoides demidoff
GGCACCACTGTTTACACCTTTCCCATACCTCTATCACCTTCCAGAACCTGCATACAGAGAGAATCAACACATACTTACTGTTTCGTTTGCAACCAACAGAACAGCAAATGCACATTGGGAAGGGGCCCTTCCAAAGGGAATCTCTCCCCCGCACTTTCCTAGTCCAGGAATGACTGATCTGACCCTCTTACCAGCTAACCTTTTCCCCCCTTCAGCTGCCAGGACCAAAGCAACTTATTTCCCTTTGAAGTTCCCCAGCACAAGCAATAGTATTGAAACAAACATGTAATTCGTCACGCCCGAAGAAAATGTTTGTTTTTCTCAAACACGTGCTCTATTTGGCAAACACGGGCCACCTGTAGCACTTGTGCGATGGATATTTGTACAGCAGCTTTAGATTTTAACTGGGTTCTGCGTGGACCGACGGGTGACAGATCTACTGTAATATATTCTTCAATTAAATAGGTGGATAGAAATAGAATTTAAATATTCAGGAATAATAATTGTTGGGGAGAGGAGCCCTAAGCGATATTCCTCACTGTCTATCATTTTTCTATTCTTACTTCTCAAATTTAGGGCTTATTAACATTTTTCTAATATTTCTCTCCAAGCAAGCAGAAAGGTGCACACAGAAGTGAAACCGAACAGTAATAGAAAGTTTGCTCTGCCCCAGCGTTCCGGCACCTTGTACTCTTATGGCACCTTTATTTGCTTATTTCTTGATGTTTCTTAAGAATAAACTAGAATTGGGCAGCGCCTGTGGCTCAAAGGAGTAGGGCGCCAGCCCCGTATGCTGGAGGTGGTGGGTTCAAACCCAGCCCCAGCCAAAAACTGCAAAAAAAAAAAAAAAAAAAAAATAAAAAAACCCTACAATTGAGAGACGACATATTATTTACACATGGTTTTACTGAAGACAAATGGAGAAAAAGATGAAAAAGAATGATGAAGAAGAGGTAGAAGTTGAAAAATAATACTATTAATAGGCATGTCTGAAGCATTGACCACCATCTATCACATACGATTATCATTATTTTCTCCAAAAACCTGAAGTGAAATCTGGATTTGGATTTTGTGTTCTCTAGATTCGAAGCCCAGCTTGTACAATGTCACCTTCTCAGAAGAGAAGGTGAGACTGTTTAATTTCAAGCCACAATTTAATTTGATCCGTGAGCAAAGATCTATAGGGGGTGTAACCGGAAGCAGAGGCCCTTTCACCAGAGCCCACTTCTAAAAACCAGTAAGAACATTGGCGTATTGACCGATGGTCCTGGAGAATCCAGGAAGTGTGTGTGTGTGTGTGTGCAAAAACAAAAGATTTTCTTCTCCAGTACCCTTTCTGTGCAGCAGGGTGGGAAGAAGATAGAAGTAGACAAATTGGAAAGCTAAATCAGGGACAGAAACCTCAGAGGAGAAGCCTCCTGCAGAAACCGTGAAAACGTTACTGGCTGTACAGCAAAACTCTTTCATAGCCCCACACAGGCTGACATCGATATTATCATGTAAATGTGTGTTAACAGAACAATACCTCGTGGGGGGGAGTATGAGTCACCTTTTAAAATAAAGGCAGCGCAGACCTTCATGCAGATTTATGTGACCTCTGTAACCGTTCCCAGGGAGCCATTATGTTCTACTGTGTGAAACACTCACTCTGGAGGAAGTCCTTAAACTTAAGGATGTATACAACTGCTTTTTGTGGCTCCCAAGGAACTATTATAGTCAGCGAGGTGGACAGAGCATGTTGTCGTCAAGTCCCCAGCAACCCTCTGAGCAACGTGTGAACCATCTCATCTCCTGATGCATGCTCCTGGTTGGGATGTGTTCCAAGCACCTCTCTACACCTGCGCTACACACAAAGATGGGGAAATCGGTCTTGTGTAGAGAATATCTCCTCCCAACATGTGCCGCCAGTCTCTGCCTTTATCCCTAGGCTGTCCCAGGCTATTCCTAATGGCCTTTAAGCCAGAAGCAATGGATGACCTTGTGTAGGTTGTAAGGATGTCATCATGGCCCTTCCCATATTTCATCTCATTTGCATAAGAGAGGGTTTGCAAATTCACTTCTCTAGATCCCAGGAATGAGTGAGACCGCCTATGTGAAATGGCAGCCCCCTGTTTTTCACCTGTGTACTTCTGACAGCGTCATGGGAATAGGAAACAGCTTTTTCTCTTCTTCAACTTAAGAAAAACAATATTTCAAGTTTGATGTTGAACTCCAAGTGTCACTCATCCTCCCTGTTGGAGGTGACAATATGGAGAGCTAGGGATGACGGCTTCTTGGAAAAATCTCTGTTCCATCTGAAGGGTCAGCCGCCCGTGCACTCCCCATGACTCTGAGACATAGGGATGTGGGTCAGAGGTTGGGCTGCCTGATGTTTCAAGAACAACTGGAAATTTAGAGGTTTGTTTTGTTTTGAATCCTACCCTACTCACTGATTCCCAACTTTTCTTAAGCACTATGTAGATCACACAAGACAGTTTTGTTCTCTTAAACAGTGAAAGAGGACCAAATTTAAGACTAGAACTCTTTGATCTTAACTGCAAAATTCAGGACTTACTGATCATACTTACGGTGTCAACTGTTTTCCCTTTTGCTATGCAATCCTCATTCATTTATTCAATACATGTTCACTGGGTGTTTACTATAGATATGAAGTTCTTTGCTATGTACTCTGTGAAATATTTGTGTATTTCCATATGTAAGATGTGCGTGTGTCACATTAGACATAAAATATACAGATATACAGAAACATGTGTCATGCCTACATATATAATACAGTCCCTGTTTTTAAGCATTTACAGTGTATAAAAAAGTAGGTAAAAAAATTAAAATATGATGGCTAAAATAGCACTAGAGGTCTTTTTATGAAAGATGGGCTACAATGCTGGATAAATTCTAAGACTATTACAGAGGCTCCGTGTTTACACATTTGGGGCTTATGATCAAAGCCAAATATATCCGTGTAGGCAGTTTTTGATAAGGTTCAGACACAGTGAAACAGAAATCTCTGGCAGAGATGCGAATGACTATGAGCTTTGGAGTCATATTCTCGGGGAAGGGGTAGAAAATAAAAGGCCCTATTTGTCACTGGATTGAACATGAAGGAGAATCAATGTGGTCACTGGAATGCCCGCCCTTGCAGTGATGGAGAAACCTTTTGTGTTCAATATTAGAAAGCATTTGATGGAGAGACTCTGTTTGCAGAGAATGTTTGCCTCCTGAGAATGTGAGCACTTGAGGGCTTAGGGCAAAGGTCTCTGTAGGGATCTAATGAGAAGGTTAGAGAGAGGAGTGCTGAAAAGTAACTGGAATACAGAGGACCCGGTCTTTTCACAACAGTCCTCACTCTGTCAGAACGTATCTTGCTGAGAAGGCTGGTTTCCAAAGGGATGGTG
Source organism: Galagoides demidoff (assembly GCA_963574575.1). Lineage (NCBI taxonomy): Eukaryota > Metazoa > Chordata > Mammalia > Primates > Galagidae > Galagoides > Galagoides demidoff. The sequence continues at coordinate 3,393 of CAUYQV010003020.1, forward strand.
CTAGATGGCAAAGACCCCTCCCTGCCCCCGAGGATGGTGAGGTTATGGAAACTGCGCCCCTCTTTCTTACTCAAAGGGTCCAGGCACCTCAGCATTTATGCTTCTAGGTTTGCTTTTGGGCACCGACTATCTGAAAGCCCATTATTCCTCTCTCTATTTTGGTTCCTCTGTGTTAAAAAAATGATGTTCTGGCAGTTGGAGAAGGCAAGCGTGTGCATTTTCTAAGTAGGAATCATGCAGAGTCGAACATCGCTTCACCCAAATAAAACTTCCGCTCTCAGACTTTCAGTGGGCATGTTCCTTTTTTTAGCTTAAAAATTTTCTGGTCTGTATTAACAGCTTCTCTCCCCAGCTCAGTCTCTTCCATTTTGCCAGCTGCGGACCCAGCCAGTGTGATTTCTTTTGTGCCCCGCTTTCAACAGTCTTAGAAACAGACCGTATTCTGCCGTCCATCCATGCAGAGAAATCGCTCTCACACGAACGGGGGCTCGGTGTAGGAATCAAAGCCAGGCCACGGCTTTATCATATCTTTTTTTAAAAAAAGTCTGCTTTTTATTTTGTCTTTTAATAAAGAAAAATACACTCAAAGATCTGAGATAGAGGTTAAATCAAGAAACCAGGCAATGGGAAACTCAACTTCCTTTATGCTATTCTTTATCTGTAAACTGTAATGGGATTGAGTCCCCTTTAACAATTTTTAAAGTATGAGTACCTGAATGATTTTAACAAAAATAATGTTGCTTAACATTTATAATTAAGTACGCATTATGTCTTGGGTACTGTGCTAAGTATCTTTTCTTAATACTAAGCTTCCAGAGAAGGAACTCTTATTAAAGTCCTTTATTATTCTCCTGGGAGTAGCTGTGGCAGTACTTGAACTAAGGCAGTGTGACTGCAGAGAGGATAGTCTGAACTTCCTCTCAGAGCTGTGTGTGAAGACCACCTATCACAGGATATAGGGGGCTCTGAAAATAAACAAATGAAAACACACACAAAATTGGTTTATGAAGGGTAGCTGGCTAGAATCCAGACAGTCTAATTATGTCCAGGTAGACGCCATAATAATATTAATAACAGGGCATTCTAATGTCTGGAAGAAGGTAGATCCATGGACCGGCGCAGGCAAAATTGGCTGGCTGGCCAGAGGAACAATGCTGGAATCTGTCCTTTCCACTGGCTCGCTGCTCACTCCAGTTTCTCTCTCACAACCCAAGAAATGAGGTGAGCTTCCTTTTGTATAAAAGCCAAGCATTGAGATCAGAATGAAGCAGGCACTGACCTACAACTGCTTCTGGCTTCCTACAATGGGTAATTCTTCCTTAGGAATCCTGTGCTCAGATGCCATTAGGGTTATATTAACCTACTTTTACTTCCATACCAGACCAGTTAAATAGAGACCAGGGCAGAGAATATAGATTTCAAAGGGTCGCAAATGTTTTCGCTTAGAAATTGTTTTTGAGGGGGGGGGGAGAGGAGAGGAGGAGGATGGAGGGGGAGAGGGAAGGTGATGGGTGGGGTCACCTCTATGGTTTCTCTTACAAGGGTACAGGTGAATCTTTCTAAAAGAAGAACATAAATCTCTTAACACAATAACTAAGAAAATGACATGAAGGCTATGTTAACCAGCTTGATGAAAATATTTCAAATTGTATATGAAAACACCACATTGTACCCCATGATTGCATTAATGTACACAGCTATGATTTAATTAAAAAAAAAAGAAATTATTTTTGTGGCTTATCTTGAGTATCTAGGAGTTTGTATTATCAATTCTATTACTCAGTTAGGAAATCTTCATGAACCAGGCACTATACCAGGCATCAGAGGCAATGCTAGTAAGACACAATGGTTTTTTCAAGATACTCACAGATTCGTATGTCACAGAACTCATAAGCTGCAGTGGGGACTGGGCATGAAATCTGTTGACAGGTATGGCCAGTCTGACCCACACAGAGGTGTTGCAGCCTCCACCTTCCCCTGTGTAGGGCTGTGGCTAGGACTCAATTTCCCAGCTCTACCTACATTTGGGAAGGGCCACTTGTCCACTAACAGAAAGGAGGTAATGGATGTCACTTCCTGGCCCAGTAATTGAGAAACAGGGGTATCTTTGTCACGGCTGAATGGAGAGGAGGCCGATGAGGGAAAGGATGGCAGAGCCCTGGATGATCACGGGGAAGACTGACCTTTGGCCACTAGACTGTGATGGAAGTGAGTTACACATTTTTCTTCTAAGTTAAGTCACCAGAAATCTAGGTTTTTCTGCTACCACAGCTAGCATTGCATTAAATAATAGATGATCTAATGAAAAAGGGTTGTTGAAGACCGATAGGGGCTGGGTTTTAGATTGCCCTGCTTTCCGGGATCTTTCTTCTGGAAAGAATCACAGGATTTCACCGTGGCTGGCACACACTGCCAACAGCTGCTAATAACACTGCCATCCCAGTCATGAGTGGTAAGTCAGGCGCTTTTTTCTTTATGAAATAGATATAACCTAAGAAATGTTTTTAAAGATTCCTTTATTATAAATTAATCTAGGTTTTGCATCTTTTAAGGAATTTGATAATTTAAAGGACCCTTGGGAGTAAATCAGCTGAGCAAGAGAAAAGCAGCACTTCTCATGAACCAGGAACTGTGCTCAGGCCTCGTAATGCATCATATATTCTCAATCACTTCCTAGAAAAATCCTATGAAAGAAAAGACCGGAACAAAGCAATTGGTCCAGGCCAGGTGAAGTGGCTCATGCCTGTAATCCTAGTGCTCTGGGAGGCCGAGGCAGGAGGATCACTTGAGCCCAGGAGTTTAAGGTAGCAGTGAGCTACAGTGATGCCACAGCACTCTAGCCTGGTAGATGTAGTGAGACTCTGTCTCAAAAAACAAAAAGCAATTGACTCTAGATCACATAATGTTACTCAGTACCAGCCAGCATTTGAATCCATCATCTGATGTCAAAACTAGGGCCTGTAACCAGTAGATGTGTGTTTCTTTGAATACTGTAGTAAGTAAGAATGCTCCTACCCACACTTGGCAAACAGAAAACTCCTTGGAGCACCCATCCACCACTTATTGCCATGGTAAAATAAAAAGGATTCAATGAACACTTAACATGGAAGCCATTATTTCTAAAGGCATGTCAAGGACAAAAGAGCAGGAACATGATACACTGAAAAAAAGCATCCATTCAAAATGAAAGATCTAGTCTCTGGTTCAGCTCCGCCCCAGCTGTGGTGGGCATGGAGATTCTTACCAACTTCCTTCCACCCTTATTGAAAATCCCTTGATTTTCCTTTGGGGGCCACTCATCCACACTCTCAACCCATGTGGTTCGTAAGGGTTGACTGTAATCCCAGGTACACCTGATTCCACCATGGCCCAGCAAAGCATGGTGTTCCTCTGGCCACAGAGGTCAGGAATAGGCCTGGTAGGAAGGCCAGGTTCAACAGATTTAATGAGACTCGATGACAGGGCATTTATTGGAACTATGGGAAAAGGAAAACTTTTTTTCTAGTGATATTGCTAGAAGATGGGATGAATGGCCAGTGGGAGAGACAGACTCTGAACAAAGAAGGGAGAGTACAAGAGAAACCCATCTATTCCCATGTGAAGTCCACAATGGAAGGAAGCAGGTAGAAAGAAGAGTAGAGAGAAGCCCATATGTGCAGCCCTGATTCAGCCAGGCCTGGATTTCATCTCAGTCAATATATTTCTTTTCCTTTCTTTTTTGTTTTTTAGGTTAAGTTGGAGTTTTATCATTTGCCATGGTATGAGTACTAAGCAGTACAATCTCTTTACCCGCTAAGTGATTTTCAGGAAAAAAAAAAGAATGTAAGCACCAAAACGTTTTAAAAAGTTAGCATGCAAAACTTAAAAATGTAATACCAGCAAAAGAACATCTCTGGTTAAGACAGGATTTGGCCTGGTGATCTACCCTTTCCATTCCCAGGCCCCTCGCTCCCGTGTATGGAGTCTCAGGCCCCTCCAACAGCACATGTGTCCTATTTGCCTCCTGGGGATAATCGCCTCTGCCTTGCAAGATTGTTGTATGAATAAAAGAAAGCCTGTTGCCAAGTGTCTGGTATTGTTTAGTAAGCACTTAGTAAGATATGCTAAAAAGGAAAAAGAGCAGAGAAAAATAGAAAGAAAGGGTTATCGTTTTGCATTTAAGTCCCTGAAGATCCTATTGATTCCCACCATGTGCCTTCTGGTATGTGTGCTGGGGGCTCTGTGACATTGTCCTACAAACTCCAAACACTTAAGCTAAAGCTTTGGACAGAGACAGGCTCTGAACCGAGGAGGAAGGGGAAGCTCAGTGGCTTCCATTGGTTTTTGCCTACCCAGTTCCCAGACCCTTCTTTTGGAAGAGTGTCTCAAACTTCTCTCTTTATTCTCAGGCCAGGAGGGTCAGTGCTGAGAGTGTACCTCATGGCCAAATTAATTTATTCCTTTCTTTTGGCCATAACACCTGGAGCCGGAAGGGGACACGTGACCCACGTTGTCCGGGGAGACTCAATCGGAGGAATGTGCTATTTGTCTACATTAGGAAAGAGAAGGTCTACTATAATTTGGTTGTGCTCTTAAACAGAGAGGTACGTAATTCTAGACCTACTGGAACTTATCTTGTCATTACAAGGGGGGATTCTTCCCAAGAATAAGGCCAAGGGAGCAAACTGAGCCAAGGGATGGAGAGCAGGCCTTGATGAACTCATCTGGGCATGTAGATCCGGCTACCCCTTCAATGACAATCTCTCTGTTTTATCTCAGTTATGTGAGGCAGTGAGATCCTGTTTAATTTTTGTGGGAGCCAGTTTGGAGTTCAGCTACTGTCCTTTAGAAGAGAAAGCATACTAGCTAAACAAGAGCATTCCATGATGCTTGGGACCTGTGGCATTAAAGGCTGGTTTTCTAAAATGAGAAATTGAACATTTAGGCAAGGCATCAGGAACAAAACATTTGCAAAGTTTGGAAAATTCTAAGCATGACATATTCAGTAAGGGGGCTCCACTGCTTACATTACAAGTTTCTTCTTCTGTAAAACGAGGAGTAGGAATAATTCAGGGATCGCAAAACAGCATATTGTGCATAGCACAGTGATGACCCACAGGTCTGCTTTGGTTGGCTACTTTTTCTTCCTAACCCACAGCCTGCTTTATAATGCAAGAAAGTGGGCAGGGGCTACGCCGTGGCCGTGGTACCAACAAAAGTAATTTAGCATTTATTGTCTTACATCAGCTTACTTGGTAGTTGTAGACATTTGAGTTTGCAATCCTTTGACTAACACTCTCTGAGGGAACTTCAATACGACCATTCAATGTTTCTACCTCGGATTTGCCTATTTCCAAGCCTGGATGTGTAAATCTGGCAGTTTATTAGAACAGTGCAGAACCACAGGCTAGCACACCTGCCCACCTGAACTGCTATCCAGACCCTGTGAAGTTCCTATCCTGGGGATTTTCCTATCGATGAGAGGACTGTGCATACATTCAAAACATGGATGATGGTGAAGCATCCCACAGGGCTTGTATCTCAGCGATCAATCCATCTGACTTCTCCACTGCTTCCCCTTTTCCTGTGGGACTGGAAATCAATTGAGTGTTAGCTGCTCTCGAGGTCTGAATCCAGGGAGCCTTGGAATTGAAATGCATATTGTTTCATTAGCTCCATCAGCAAGGAAGAAAAAAGGGAAGAGAGAAACTCCCGTACAACAACTTTAGCAAATGAAGTGCATATTAATGGGTAGGTGGATTCATCCTCTCTTGGCTCTGAGGAGAATAAATAAAAAACTGAAGAAAGAAAAAGAGAAAATTCAGCAACTACATTAAATCACATCATGTGATACCCAGAAAGGAGAGTGGGTTGGGATAAATCAGGACAGGAGAATGGGAGAGAAAAACTGTACACGTACATAACATCTCTATACATACGTGCTTTGGCGGACTGTGTAGCAGGAAAAAAAGAAAGAATTTATGTCTATTTTAGGAATTAGATATGTGAAAAATTTTCTTGTTAGTTCAGATTGGCTCAAAATACCATTCAGGGTTGCATTAATGAAGATTAAGTCTATTTAGAGAGAATAATTCGAGAGACTTTATCAATTTGGCACCATCTTCTTCTAAAATGAAAAAAAAACCACAACTGTTAATTTAATGGGATTTAGATGAATTCCCAGACTTAGTGAAATAGTTTAGAGTTGAATAAATTGAGTAGGAGTCACAAATCATTTGTTGCTGGGGTTTTCGATTCTCTGTCTTGAATTGAAACCCAAATAACATAAACTCTCAACTCTGTGTGATGTTCTGATGAGATCCTGGTACACATTTTGATATTTCTTTCCAATAGATGACATTCCTTTTAACCTTCTTTTCACCCCTTGATGGAACAAAAGAATTACAATGACAAATGCAAATGTGCCAGGTCTTATAGTCACTGGCTGGTTGAGAGGAAAACATGGTTGGATAAATCTGGCACCCCAAATTCACATCACTCCTCGGGCTAGAGAAGGTTAAATGCAGGTGAGCAGAGGATGGAAACTAGGGATAAACTCCCCCAGGGCAGGGACTACGTTGTCCTTAATCTTTGCCTCTACGCGGGTCACAGTGAAGGTTTACATTACTTTAACAGGTGCTCAGCCCCAATTGGAAAAGTGGGTGATTTCTATAAAATCTATCTTGTGTCAAATAATTTAACCATAGGAAGAAAAGGAGAAAGGAAGGAGAGGAGAAAGGGGTGGAGGGAGAAGCAGCAAGCATCGAGCTTTTACTGTATACATTCTATGGGCTCTGTAATCCTCATATTTACACACATCGCTCTATGGATTTCCTTACCAAAAACAAGAAACAAAAAACCGTCAGGGTCATCACTATTTTTTCCCCATTTTACAGAAGATAAAATGAAAGCTGTAGGGATTAAGCAATCTGTTCAAAGCCTAAAAACTTACAAATGACAGAGACAGAATTTGAATTTGACAGTGATTCTGGCACCCATGCTGACAACTGGTGTTGCAACTATGACATTACTGGGGTCTTTGTCCATTGTTCTCGATTGAAATGGCCCGAATTTGGTTGCAAAAAACTTCATAAGGTTACCAGTCCATGGGTCAGTTAGCTTTGCCTCTTAGATTACTTGGTTATCCCCAGAATCCATCTATCTCTTTATTACACAGTGTAACAAACACTGACTGATATTCCCTATGTGGCTGGTTAGTATTTGGGGTACACTGTACCCCTAAGCTTGACCGAGGCCTTGCCAAGTCTGTACGGTCTCTCATCAGGACCCAGTGATGTATTGGAAGGCAGACAAATTTTTCATCCTTTGACCTGAATATCTGGTGATGTCCAAGATAATTCTGTGGCCACCTTAAGATGAATTCCTCCAAACAAAATTCATAAGAACTTGGTAACTAAAAATAGAAGACTATAATGAAGCCAGGCCAGGTGGCT